>PVKU01012832.1:0-32656 GCA_004027475.1 Anoura caudifer | reverse complement strand
CACATGCACACAGTCCTCCTTTCTCTGCCCACTGCACTATACCCCCTTGGCCTCTAAGCAGATTCATTATCATGATTCTGCTTGGCTTGAGCTATACAAAAATGAGTTTGAATTCTGTGCACACACATTTATTTACCTGGCTTGTACTGGCTGCCTCCTATTACCCAGCCACTCAGCAAGGCCCTGGATGAAAGAAGACAGAGATAGGGCAGGAGGAAGGGAGGGAGGAGAGAGAGAGGGTGGGGGAGAGAGAAACTATACATAGTCCTTGCCTGGAAATTATTCATAATTTTTAAATAAAAGAAGTTTGCAATCTAGTTCAGCACTGAATTTTTTCAGCCCCAACACACCAAGGGATGCAACACATCCTCATAAACTGCAATTGCATGCAGAAAAAAACCATAGAGACATGAAATATCATGATATACTAAAGGAAAGTTAAGAGCAAAAGGTCAAGCTTTCTCTGTAATATGCATAGTGTACTTAGGGGAAGTTGAATGTAGAATGCATTAGGTGGGTGTAGAAAAGGCAAGATGGAAAGGCTGGTTGAGGCCAGATTTTTGAAAAGCCTAGTAAGCTCAGCCAAGACATTTGGACTCAATCCTAGAGGCAGTAGTGAACTGAGAAAGGAAATGGCATTGCATAATAGCAGGGGTGATTGAAGAGTCATGGGAAGGATCTAGCAGCCCTGAGTTAATCATTTGAGCCACAGAATCTACAGAGAGTAGGTAAATCTTAGCATTTAAAGGTATAATTCCCTTTTTAAGATAACTTTTTTGAACTTCTACTGCCTAAAGGATTTAGATATGTGATCTCTAGTAAAGAAACAATAATAAACAAGTTCCTAGCACAGTGCCTTTCACATAATAGGCATTCAGTAAGTGACCAATAAATTCAATACAATGAGAGAGGAAGCTTGATAAGATATATTAAGCAGACCCAGGGCAGAGATGTAAAAGGCCCTCTGAGGGATTTTATTATCTACCTGGTGCTTATCAGAAATAAAGTGAAATCTTATACTCAGAAACTGAAAGAAAATCATGTTCAAAATCCCCTGCCTAAAATTCTTAAGTGAGCTCCATGCTGCAATCAGGATTAAGCCCAACCTCATTAGTTAGGGCTAAAAACTTTCCATGATTTTGTCCCCACCCTACTTTCCATGCCTGCTTTCCTAATATTCCCTGACACAAAGCCTATACTATGACTAAATGACCTCCAAATTCATACTAAAGAAATGTCAATGCTTGTCTAACCATAGACAGGTTCTGTAGTCTAGATAGTCTTGATTTTCTCTCAGGAATGCTATGTGGTCCCTATGATAACCAATTATGACAGTGGTCTTTGAAAATGCAAAATGAGAATCACAATGTCTAGTGTGGTAGTGTTTAGACCTCAGAATTAAGCCAACACTTGGACTTATTCTTATATCAACAATTTGGCTTGCCCAGTGATAACGAATGAGTAATGTCTCAATGCCAAAGGCAAAGTTTGCATTATTCTTTAAATTCCTAAGGATAAAATTCCAAATGGGTAGAGCCCTTGGTACACCTGTTACAGCATGCATACATAATTAGAATCAATTTTAATTATTTTGTATGTGTGCTTATCCTTTGGAAGACAACCATGCAGAAAGACGCCTGAGCTGGAATGAGTTTGAAGTTATTTAATGATTCAGAATGTATCCATTAATTTGTAGTATTCCAAGTAATGATTTTAGGTTATATTTATGGTCTTTCAAAGTACTCCATAATAACAAGTCAACTCATCACACTCTAAGTTAAATTTTAAGATAGTTATAATACTTTTTATTTGAACATCTGAAACTGAAGGTCCGTATGGCTGATTAAATTTAGTTTTAAATCCCAGATCTAAAAATCACTTCTATCTCTCCTTGTCTCTCCCTCCCTCTCTCTCTCTCTCTCTCTCTCTCTCTCTCTCTATATATATATATATATATATATATATATATATATGGAGGATATATATATATTATATATATATGGATACATGTATATATATCCATCCCTCATTGACTTAGCCTTTTTCCAAGATAATCAGCAACCCTCAAGGCAGCAGAAAACAGAAGACAATGTATATCCAGGACCTGATTAATGCTCACATGGCTTGGATCTGTGCCATGCTAAAGAAAACAGCTTGATCTAAGTTATATTGTTACCACACACACCAAAAAAAAGGTTATTATGTCAAGTGATGAAGTGTAAACTTACACTCATATTGCAATAATTTTGCAATTTATACATGTATCAAATCACCACATTGTGTATCTTAAACTTACATAATGCTATATGTTAATTATCTCATAATAAAACTGAAATAAACCAACACATGAAAACCAAAGTATCAAACTCTTTACCATGCCATTGAGGCCCTGTATGATCTTACCTAAACTCTAGGATTTCTGTGCTTAAGGCCTAGAGACCAGAGCTTAGCTGGTTGCAGAACAGCCTACAACCTAGAGCGTAGAGAGCCAGACCAACATAAAGTAGATTATCTGTGAAAGTGTCAGTAAGAGATGTTGGAAAGAGGGATTGTAAGCAAAAATCCAGAAAATGGTCATTGTTAAGGGTACATGACCTTCAGGGGCTAAAAAAATGAATGAAAAGTATTCACTTGAGATAAGAGATCACCTTTTATTTTGCCTTGAGTGCATCTTTAAACTTGCTATAAACACACACCTCTACCTGTATTCTGGATCCCATTTCATTTTGCCTAGAATTCTAATCCTATAACTATGCCCTCTCCTGTAACTTCAGATTCTCCCTCTCTAGTGGATTATTCTTATATGCATACAAACATGATATAGTATCTCCTGTCCTGACCAAAAAAAAAAATGCCTTGACCTTACATCTCCTTCTATATACAATCAATTGCCCTGATCCCTTTCCCAACACCATTTCTTCAGAGTGGTGTATCTCTCCATCTCTGCTCCACCACATCTCATTCTTCTTCCCACTCCACTCAGGCTCTGTCCACACTATACCACTGAAACTTCTGTGGTTAAAGGCATCAATGATATTCATGAAGTGACATTTGATAGTTGTTGCTTTTGCTCTTACGTTACTTGATTTCTCAGAAACAGTTGATTTGTCAGTTAGCATAGCTGGCCACTCCCTTCCCTTTAAAATACTTTTTTCATGTGCCTTCCTTGATAATATGCATTTGGTTTTCCCCCTACTTGTTGCTTCTACTCAACCTTTATTTCTGGATCCTCCTCTGGTAAACCTCTTAATGTTACAGTGTCTAGTG
This sequence comes from Anoura caudifer, assembly GCA_004027475.1. Lineage (NCBI taxonomy): Eukaryota > Metazoa > Chordata > Mammalia > Chiroptera > Phyllostomidae > Anoura > Anoura caudifer. The sequence continues at coordinate 29,389 of PVKU01012832.1, read as the reverse complement.
TCTTAATTCTCAGTCCTAGACACCATTCTGTAATCTATTTACACTTTGTCTAATCAATATACTGAGGATTCTCAAATTTATATCTCCTAAACCACTACCTGGCATTTGTATTTGCCCATTTGATAAGCATTTCAAACTTAAATTGTCTAAAAAGAACTAATAATCCATCTATCTTCCCCTCTCCCTCACCTTCCAAATTACTTACCAGTCTTACCTATTTTGGAAAGCAGTATTATCCAAAATACACAATGGGCAATGTAAAATATAGGACTTATTCCTAATCTACTCTTTCCATCACTGTTAACCCCAGCATCCAACCCATGAGCAAGTTCTGTTGAATTAACTTCTCTGAACTCATTCATACCATTCTCCTATTGCTTACTTAGCCTCTGTGTTTCACTGAATGTGCCTTTTTGTCTTCAAAATGCCAAACTGTCTTAGAACCTTGGCACCAGCTATTCTTGCCTAAATGCTCTTCCCTCTGATTTTCATATTTCTGTATTGTATCATTCAATTCTAAGCATAAATGTTACCATGTCAAAGAAAGCTGTCTCCAGTAGCCAGTGTGGAGAGGACACATGGCAAGGTGGTGGCTGGAGTACTGGACAGTCCCACATTTGTGTGTGGATAAATTGTGAGGAACAACTGGGGAGAGAGAGAGACTCTGCAACCCAGGGTTCCAGCAAAGGGAGTTAAAGCCTCAAAACCTCTGACCAAAAAAATCTGTGGAGGTTGTGATGGTGGGAGAAACTCCCAGCCTCACAGGAAAGTTCATTGAAGAGACCCACAGGGTTATAGGACATACACAAACCCACTCGCCCAGGAATCAGCACCAGAAGGGCCCAATTTACTTGAGGGTAGTGGAGGAAGTGACTGTAAGCCAGGCAAGCAAGTGGCATTGTTCCCTCTCAGACCCCTCACTCACATATGGCTCCACAAGAGCCAAGTGGGTTGCCCCACCCTAGCAAATACATAAGGCTCTGCCTCTTACTATGTAACAGGTGTACCAAGAGAAAAAAAAAAAGTCCCAAATGAAAGAACAGATCAAAGCTCCAGAAAAAAATACAACTAAGTGACGAAGAAATAGCCAACCTATCAGATGCACAGTTCAAAACACTGGTAATCAGAATGCTCACAGAAACAGTTGAGTATAGTCACAAAATTGAGGAAACAGTGAAGGCTATGCAAAATGAAATAAAGGAAAATGCCGAGGGAACCAACAGTGATGAGAAGGAAACTGGGATTCAAACCAACGTTTAGAGCAGAAAGAAGAAACAAACATTCAACTGAACAGAATGAAGAAACAAGAATTTTTTTAAAAAAGAGGACAGGCTTAGGAACCTCCAGGACAACTTTATTTATTTTTTAATTATATTTTATTGAATATGCTATTACAGTTGTCCCATTTCTCCCCCATCATTCCCCTCCACCCTGCACACACCCTCCCACCCACATTCCCCCCTTTAGTTCATGTCCATGTGTCATAAGTTCTCTAGCTTCTACTTTTCCCACACTATTCTTGCCCTCCCCATGTCTATTTTCTACCCACTATCTATGCTACTTATTCTCTGTACCTTTTCCCCCTCCTCCCTTCTCCTACTCCCCTGTTGCTAACCCTCACCATATGCTCTCCATTTCTGTGGTTCTGCTCCTGTTCTTGCTGTTTGCTTAGTTTGCTTTTGTTTTAGGTATGGTTGTTAATAACTGTGAGTTTGCTGTCACTTTACTGTTCATAATTTTTATCTTCTTTTTCTTAGATAAGTCCCTTTAACATTTCATATAATAAGGGCTTGGTGATGATGAACTCCTTTAACTTGACCTTATCTGAGAAGTGCTTTATCTTCCTTTCCATTCTAAATGAAAACTTTGCTGGATAGAGCAATCTTGGATGTAGGTCCTTGCCTTTGAGACTTGGAAAACTTCTTTCCAGCCCCTTCTTGCCTGCAAGGTCTCTTTTGAGAAATCAGCTAACAGTCTGTTGGGAACTCCTTTGTAGGTGACTGTCCCCTTATCCCTTGCGTCTTCTAGAATTCTCTCCTTCATTTTAATCTTGGCTAATGGTAATGATGATGTGCCTTGGTGTATTCCTCCTTGGGTCCAACTTCTTTGGGACTCTGAGCTTCCTGGACTTCCTGAAAGTGTATTTCCTTTGCCAGATTGGGGAAGTTCTCCTTTATTATTTGTTCAAATAAGTTTTCCACTTGTTGCTCTTCCTCTTCCCCTTCTGGTACCCCTATAATTCGGATGTTGGGACGTTTAAAGATGTCCTGGAGGTTCTTAAGCCTCCCCCCCCCTTTTTTTTTTAAATTCTTGTTTCCTATTTCTTTCTTCTTTTCTGTTTGGTTGTTTCTTTCTTTCTTCTGGTCCACTCCATTGATTTGAGTCCCAGTTTTCCTCCCATCACTATTGGTTCCCTGTGTATTTTTCTTCATTTCACTTATTGCAGCCTTCATTTGTTCATCTAATTTGCAACTAAAATCAACCAATTCTGTGAGCTTCCTAATCACCAGTGCTTTGAATTGTGCATCTTGTAGGCTAGCTACCAGTGTTTTGAGCAGTGTATATGATAGGTTGGCTATCTCTTGGTTGCTTAGATGAATTAGCTCTGGGGCCCCTATCTGTTCTCCTGTTTGAGCCATCCTTGGTTTGGGGTTTGGTTTTTTTGTGTGTTTTTTTTTTTTGGTTTTTTGTTTTTGTTTTTTTTGGTGTGGTCAAGGTTGTTATGTAGTGAGGGGCAGAGCCTTAAGTGTTCACCAGGGCAGGGCAACCCAGTTACTGGGTTGTGATGCTGGATGTGGGAGCGGGGTCCGAGAGGGAACAATGGTGCTTACTCTGCTCTCTGTTGGATTCTAGTCCCTTCCGCTGCTTTCCCCAAGCAAATTGGGCCCTTCTGGTGCTGATTTCTGTGTGGGTGGGCTTGTGTATGTTTCAGGACCCTGTGGGTCTCTCTAACAAACTCTCCCATGAGGCTGGGATTCTCTCCCAGCACCTCAACCCCCACAAATGTTTTCAATCAGTGCTTTTAGGTTTGATTTTCTGGTGCTGTAGCCCTACATTGCACAGTCTGTCTTGCTGACCATTTTTGCCTAGTGTATCTGTGCACGAATGTGTGACCACGGTCAGCCACCTTGTGCACCTTGCCTGGTCTGCTCGTTGCCTCCCCATGCTTGGTAACCACTGCCTGTGCACCTGGGGTGTGCCAACCACTGCCTGTGAGCCTGGAACCACTAGCCCCTGCTTCTTCCTGCCATGACCCCTCTCCACCAGCCACCTACTCCACCCCTCTTACCAGTATGAGTGAATCATTGTTGGGCTTCCATACAATTCAATTTTCTATCTGTTCTGATTGGGGTTTTTTTTGTTCTATACTTTTGTTGTCCTTACTCTTGGTTGTGAGAGTAGGCACAGTGTGTCCACCTATGCCTCCATCTTGGCGGGAAGTCCTTCCAGGACAACTTTAATCATTCCAACATATGAATCATAAGGGTGACAGAAGGAGAAGAGGAAGAGTGAGGAATTGAAAACTTATTTGAAAACATAATGAAGGAGAACTTCCCTGATCTGACAAAGGAAATAGACTTCCAGGATGTCCAGGATGCTCAGAGAGTCCCAAAGAAGTTGGACCTAAGGAAGCACAAACCAAAGCACATCATAATTACATTATCCAAAATTAAAGATAAGGAGAGACTCTTAAAAGCAACAAGAGAAAAGGAGAAAGTTGTCTACAAAGGAGTTCCCAGAAGACCATCAGCTGATTGCTCAAAAGAAATCTTATGTGCAAGAAGGGGCTGGAAAGAGGTATTCCAAGTCATGAAAGGCAAGGACCTATATCCAAGATTGCTCTATCCAGAAAAGCTTTCATTTAGAATGGAAGGGCAGATAAAGTACTTTCCAGATAAGGTCAAGTTAAAGGAGTTCATCATCAACAAGCCTTTATTATATGAAATGTTAAAAGGACTTATCTAAGAAAAAGAAGATAAAAAAATATGAACAGAAAAGTGATGACAAACTCACACCAATCAACAACTGAACCTAAAGAAAAAACACACAAAAACAAACTAAGCAAACACCTAGAACAGGAACAGAACCAGATAAATGAAGATTACATGGAGGGTTATCAGCAGGGAGGGGGAGTGGAAGAATGGGGGAAATGGTACAGGGAATAATAGCATAAATGGTAGGTAGAAAATAGACAGGGGGAGGTTAAGAATAGTATGGGAAATGGAGAATCTAAAGAACCTATATGTATGACCCACAGACATGAACTAAGTGGGGGGAATGCAGGTGGGAGGGGCATGCAGGGTGGATGGGAATAAAGGGAGGGGATGGTACAACTGTAGTAGCATAATCAATAAAGTATATATTTTTTAAAAGCTGTCTATAGGCTTCCAGTCATTCTTCCTTTACTGTCTTTTAGTTCATTGCATTGTACTTACTGTTATCTGATATTTTCTTACATATGTACTTTATTTCTGTATTCATTAATAATCTTCCTCCAACTAGAACATATACTCCATGACTGTGGGAGCATGATTCTCCTTGTTCAACATTATATTCCTGGTGTCTATTACAGTGCTCAGCTCATAACAGGCACTAAAATTTTGTTGAATGGATAAACAAATATACATAATTCCTAGAATAAGGGATTTTAACAGAATTAAAAATTTTATCATACAAAGGAGAAAAGATGTGGAAATATGGTGAAAAGTAACAAATTAAAGAAGAGTATAAATCAAGGTGCCATGACAACAAGGCTGTTAGGAATTATAGAGCAGTATAAGAACTTTTTACTTTATAACACCCCCTTTGTTTCTCCATTATTCGAGGTAAAAGACTTAAAAGTCACTGGACCTGTGAAGTCGTCTTTGAAGTCAACAATCAATGTGTATGCAGGTAAGACTGCCTCATTCTCTTGTCACTTTTTGAGGAGTAGAGTAATCCCAACAGATAGTTCTGGTGATGATGGCTACTAAGAGGGAAAGAAAATGCATAAACTGCCTAAGTGTGCTAAGGCATAAAAAAAGGAGAGGGAAGCACCAGGACTCAAGATTTGAGAAGTGGCCTTGGGAACAATTCTTCTCACACAAGGCTAAAAGAAGGGGACAGCCTGTTGAGGTAAGTAGAAGGTCAACATGAGGATCAAGTAGATGTAGGAAGACAGTACTTACTCTGATAGATAGGTGGGATGCAGCATTAGACATTTAGGAACTTCTTGTTTGGTAGAAGTTAGCAGAGAAAATCCAGTGGAATAAAGAGATACAATTTTACAATTTCTAAGAGGGCTAGAAATAAATCAAGGCTGGAACCTAGGCACAAAAGATCCAAGATCAGGTATCTAACACAGAAACCCAGTTATAAGGCCTGGGATCCAAGAGCAGGTTTTTGTCATGAGAACAAAAGAAAATCTTAATTGTTATACTGATAGCCAAGGTCAAATGATGATCAAATATGACACCTAGGATGCTAAGCTACTGTTCTAAGGTACCTGAGAATCCCACAATCTCAGAAAAGACTGGCTCTAGATTCTAGAGCTAGGCTGAACTTGCAGATGATTAAAAACACCCTCAGTTGTGAGGACAGGATACCTCTGGGGATAGAGAACCTGAAAGGTCATTACTGAATGTGATGCAAGACACATCCTTGTGGCCAAGGCTTTCTTGGATAATTCAAATAGACCAACATGAGTGTGAGATTCATTAGTGGTTGAAGGTGCCTAATTATGTTGGTGAGAGGCCACCAGGAATCAGACCTTAATTACTCTCAACCACCTGCTCTCCCACAAGTCCAGCCAAAAGTGAAGATTCTCTGTGGATTCTCTTGATTGTCCTGCTGCTTTTCAGAACCCAATAGCCAATTTCAGAAGATAAACTGCCTCCAGAGTAGGTAGGATGTTAGTGTCCAAATGTTTGGAAGTTTGAGCTCAGGTCTCCTGCTTTTGCAGCTGAATTCCAAAATGTTACTACTTTCTTAGTAATGCTTCTAAGTATGAATTTTTTATAAATTGAACAGTTTCTCCACACATTAACAGAGTATTGAAATGTGTGCAGCCAAGAAATAAGAATAGTTTTGTGTTCTTTCAGCTTGGAGGTGGCATATGGAAGCTTGCTAAGCCAATTTAATTTCCCTTGTATAGTCAGTAATTGCATTTATCCTTAGACAAAGGTGTGACTATGATTATTTAGCATTACAGATGTTTGATGAGTGTAATGAAGTTTAGCCAAGCAACAGAAACCTTAGATGTCAAATACATTGTAGTCAACACACCACTTTGTTTTTATAGTGTACTCTGAAGACTTCAAACAGCTATTATGTTAAACTAGCACCTAATCCAAAGGGTCTTGTTCTGCCAAGAAGTGCCAGGTAACTTAGATTATGGAAGTGCAAAAACTCTTTTTGGCTGCTCAGGAATCTTCTGCATTGAAGGTACTAAAAGATCTAAGAGTCACCTAAAAATGTACACAAGGGAAACACATTCCTTCTATGAGACTGGAGTTTATATAACCTATCTCCATTTGGTTTGGTCTGAAACTTCATGAGTCATTGGGATTTATTGTCTCCTGTAAGCTGAATATGGCTTACATCATATTCCTCTTTAAAAAGTCTGCTTAAGCCTGACTTTCTCTACAAAGCCCAGTCTCAAGTGGATCAAAGCCAGCCTTCCTGAACTGTCATGGTGCCCCCATTTCATACACTGATTATTACAGTTATCACACAGTACTGCATTCATTTGCTAACCTCTGTTTTGTCTAACTAGATCATGGGAATCTTGAGGGCAAAAGGACATTTTTAATCATCTATGAATCACAAAAATCTAGCATAGTACCCGGTACATAGAGGTGATCCAGAAATACTACTTGAATGTTCAGTGAAATAAAATGTTACAAAATCACAAGCTTAACCTAATTTGTTTGATTCAAGCATCCCCCGCCTATTCATGTGTTCACAGATGGCATTTGAATGATGCTGCTCTAAATTAATAAGACTCTCTATTGACCTCTTGTCTTCTGCCTCATATTGTAGGGGATAAAAGACATGGTGTCGACTCTCCAAGAGTTTATTATCTTGTTAGGGAGAGAATATGGGCAATCCTGAAACAGCCCATTGCCATTTGTACTTAAGCTGGGCTCAAAGATGAATGAGATGATGATTGGTAATAGTACCATTCTGGAAGTCGGATTGGAGCTGAACTTTGAAAAATCACTTTGGCCAGCAATAAACAAAAGCTAATAGGCTGAAGGTAAAGCACAAGCAAAGAAAGACCAAGAAATGAGAAAAAATGTAGCATGCAATGCTAGACTATAGGAGCTTTTTATTTTGGGTCTTTTGTTGCTTTTATTTTTTAAATTGTTCAATTACAGTTGTTCCTATTTTCCCCCATTACTGTCCTCTGCCCTACCAGCCCCTCACCTCCCACTTTCACTCCCCCCTCACTGGGTGTCTTTGTCCATGGAGCTTTTTGACAGGCAACAGAAGGGTATTAATGGTTTTGGAGTGAAGCATAAAAATGAATGAAGGACACTGATGACAATGACAAAATAGCATCAATAAACATATGGTTATGTGAGGAAAATGAGAGTGGAGGTCTAAGGAAATATATTCTGTATTTCCACATACCATGCATGATAAGTACTACAAGAGAATGACTTTTGTTTCCCTTTGTAGTGCTTTGCATGAGAAGTTGTCACCAATGACCTTACACTAGGTAGGCTTCCTTTGCAAGGCCTAACAGTAAAGTCTGTCCTAGGGTACAGAGGGATTGAAAGAAGGTTCTTGTGTTCTAATGAAGCAGGATGGAGAGTCTCACCATCACTGCCCCTTACAAATGCTGTGAGATTACTAGACTGAAATCCCATTATAATGCAGACACCCTTGTCTTGTTCACAGCTGTATCAACAGCATCTAGCACAGTGGCTGACACAAAACAGGCACTCAAGCACATTAGGTCAGTGATTGAAAGAAATGATATTATAGAACTTAGCATAGTAAATTATGCAAAATAAATATTGGCTGTACCTATGTAAGTATTATGATGTCCAGTACATTGATTTAACATACTTACAGCTAAACATGAGTGCTAGGTACAGGTAATAGACAGAATGAGTTGCCCTCTCTGACCCAAAAGGGCATAGTGTCATGGGTTGGATAGGGCACATATGCACTCACCCCTATGGACTAAGGGAGAAATCCCTCTTTCCACAGTTACTGTGTGCAATATCTATATCACCATGGTCTGAAAGTCTCAGAGCATATCCTACTTCTTTGTGTATAATGGGGGTGATAAGTGACAGACATCATCTTCATTTTACAGGCAAGGTACTAAGAATTAAAAATAGTCAGAGAATTAAAAATTATCGGATCTCCTATCACCTTACATGCAAGGAGGAAACAAGAGTAAGGCATCTCGAAGGTGTGTACATTTCAAGAGGGTGGGTGCAGGAAATAGAAGTACATTGGCCTCTAAAGAGAATGAAGAAAGGATCATCTCAGATGGTGATGCCTTCAAAAGTACACTCAAATAGCTGTAACAGGTATTTCTCTCAATGTAATAGCTCTTTCTCTCAATGAGCAGATAGAGAAACACTGCCTCAGGCTTAAAGTTCAGAGGGCCCTTGCATAGACTACTGATAATTGGATAAAAGCCACATTAAAAGAGAAAAATAACAAAGCCTTTGTTGGCAATGAGAAACCCTTATTTAATGAAAACAGTCAGGCACATTTGTTTGACAAGAATCTTTTCGGCACATATTATACGCTAGACTTTATTTAAGTCTAAGGATACACAAATCATGAGATTCAGTCCTTTCTCTACAGGAACTTGTGAACCAGTGAGACAAAAAATTAAGTGCACAATAGTCTATATCAAAGCCAATATTCACTGTCACTGGAACACAATCTATTTGTATCTACCATAGAGAAACATTTTCACATGTTCACAATATGGCATTTTTATAAGGATAATCCCTGTAACAATATTCATAAAAGTGAAAATCATGAGACAAACTAAATGTCTTTCAATACCAGATGTCTGCATATACCTAAGCATGACCATACTATGTATAGTGAGCAGTAATTAAAAAGAATACAGTAAATCTTTTTACACTGACATAGATAGGTCTTCAAGACATAGAACCAAGTCAAAAAGCAAGCTGGAAAACAACACATACAGTGGGAGTGGGTAATCAGAAAACATCAGATTTATCTGCAAGGATTTAAATTTTAGACAATTTTGATAAGACTATATACTAAAATATTAGTTGAGTAATTAAAAACAAATTTATTTATTGTTTAATTTAATCTTTATTATATTTTCCCACTATTATTCAGTCCCCTATACCCCTTTCTCCAGCAATCACCACAGAGTTGTCCATGTCCATGAGCCCTTTTTTCCTTTTTGCTCAATCCCTCCACCCCTGACCTCCCTCTGTCAGTTGTCATGCTGCTCTCCATCTATGAATCTGTCCCCATTTTCCTTGTTAGTTCAGTTTGTTTATTAAATTACACATATGACTAAAGTTATATAGTATTTTTCTTCTCATATTGGCTTATTTCACTTAGCATAATGTTCTCCAGTTCTACCCATACTGTTGCAAAGGATAAATTTTTCCTTTTTACAAGAAAGTAGAATTACACTGTGTAAATGTCCCATAGTTGTTTTATCCACTCATCTACTGACAGACACTTGGGCTGCTTCCATATCTCGGTGATTGTAAATAACACTGCAATGAATAGAGGGGTGCTTATGTTCTTTCAAATTAGTGTTTTTGGATCCTTTGGATATAGTCGCAGAAGTAGGATCACTGGGTTGAAAGGCAGATCCATTTTTACTTTTCTGAGGTATCTCCATACTGCTTTCCACAGTGATTGCACCAGTCGCATTCCCACCAACAGTGCAAAAGCATTCTGCTTTCTCCATATCCTCACCAGCACTTGTTGTTTGTTAGCCATTCTGACAGTGTCAGATGATATTTCATTGTGATTTTAATTTGCACTTCTCTGATGATTAGTGACATTGAGCATCTTTTTGTATGTCTATTGGCCATTTGCATGTTGTCTTTGGAGAAGTGTCTGTTCAGGCCCTTTGCCCACTTTTTAATTAGGTCATTTGTTTTTTGGTGTTGAGTTTTGTAAGTTCTTTATACATTTTGGATATTAACCCCTTATCAGATGTATTGGTGAATATATTCTCCAATTCTGGGGGTTGTCTTTTTATTTTGTTGATATTTTCCTATGCTACTCAAAAAAATTTTAGTTTGATGTAGTTTCATTAACTTTTTCTTTTGTTTCCCTTGCCTGGGGAGATATATACAATATAAAGAATTTTATGAGTAATATACCAGATTTTGCTGCCTGTTTTCTGCTGTGATTTTTATGGATTCAGTTTCAATGTTTAACTCTTTGATCCATTTTGAATTTATTCTTGTGTGTGGTGTAAAAGAAGTGGACTATTTTCATTTTTCTGCATATATCTCTCCTATTTCCCCAACACCACTTATTGAATAAACCATCTTTAGCCCATTGTATGTGCTTGCTTTCTCTCTCAAATATTAATTGCAAACATAATTTAAAATGTATATAGTTAAAATTGTCTCTCTACCCAATGTCTCCTTCCTAGTGTTTTGTATTGTGTATGTCTTTTTTAATTCTTAAATGGATAAGAATTGGGGTAATGGAAGGGAGAATGCTCACAGGAAGGAAAGCAACGTGTGCTAAGTCATCAAAGCCTGAGAAAACAAAATAATGCTAAAATATAAGGCATGAGGGTTGATGGGTACAGAGTTGAGTGGTGGGGGAAGCATGGGATTAATTGAAAATGGAATGATGAGAACAGATCATGAAGGTGTATGTATGCCAAGTTAAGGAAATTCAGTTTTATTCCCAAGGTGCTGGAAAACTGTGGGATGAACTTTAAGAAGATAAACTTTAAACAGGTCCTTCTGATTATTGCATGGACAAAAGATTGAGCAGAAAGGGGTTGGCAAGAAGGTCTTTGTAAAATCTTTTATTTTCTATTTTTTATTGTTGTTCAAGTACAGTTGTCTCCATTTCTCCCCTACCATGCCCCACCATCCCAGCCATCCCCACCTCCCACCCTCAATCCTACCCCCCCTTTGGCTTTGTCCTTGTGTCCTTTATACATGTTCCTTGACAACCCTTCCCCTCTTTCCCCCATTATCCCCTCCCACCTCTCCTCTGGTTACTGTCAGTTTGTTCTTTATTTCATTGTCTCTGGTTATATTTTGCTTGATTGATTGTGTTGTTGATTAGGTTCCACTTATAGGTGAGATCATGTGGTATTTGTCTTTCACTGCCTGGCTTATTTCACTTAGCATAATGCTCTCCAAATCCATCCAAGCTGTTACAAAGGGTAGGAACTCTTTCGTTCTTTCTGCCGCATAGTATTACATTGTGTAAATGTACTACAGTTTTTTGATCCACTCATTTAGTTGTGGGCATTTAGGTTGCTTGCAGCACTTGGCTATTGTAAATTGTGCTACTATGAACATTGGGTGCATATGTTCTTTTGAACTGTTGGTGGGAAAGCAGACTAGTACAGCCACTATGAAAGACGGTATGGAATTTCCTCAGAAACCTAAGAATGGAACTGCTTTTTGACCCAGCAATTCCATTGCTGGGACTATACCCTAAGAATCTTTGTAAAAATCTTAAGAGAGAAATGTTGAGGTCCAGAACTGAGATAATGGCACTGAAAAATGGAAACAAAAGTACCCTTGAGAGAAAGTAGCATACATTGTTGCTGATTAGAGGTGATTGGTGCTTGCCTGAGAGAGAATGTTACCAAGAATGTTGTGAATTTTAATGGCTTGAATAATTAGGCAGATAGTGGTACCATTGACTGAAATAAGAAATCAGGAAAAGTAGCTGATTTGGAGAGACAGGGGAGGGGACAGATGAGTTCCCTTTTGAACATGCTGAATTTGAGATACCTTTGAGATATCCATATAGATGTGAGACTGTAGGCTCATCCATGTTTTCACAAAAGGCAGAAATTCCTTCTTTTTAAAGGCTGAATAATATTCCATTGTGTATATACAGGGATGACCAAAGGTAGGTTTATAGTTGTGAATATTTAAGACAGTTTTTTCTTGTATTATTATGTATTGTTGTATTATATATTAGTATTACAACTATAAGCCTAGTTTTATCCACCTCTGTACATATGTATAGCACATTTTGTTTATCCATTTGTCTGTCAAAGGACATTTAGGTTATTCTTACATCTTGTCTACTATGAATAGTGCTGTAATGAACATGGGAGTACTAATATCTCTTAGGAATTCTATTTTCATTTCCTTTGGATATATATACAGAAGTGATATTTCTGGATCATATGGTAGTTCTACTTTTTTTTTTTTGAGAAATTTCCATACTGTTTTCCATTTCTGCTATATCAATTTACTTTTCCAACAACAGTACATCAAGGTCCACTTTCTCCACCTTGTCACCAACACTTGTTGTTTACTGATTTATTGATGATAGCCATTCTAATGGGTATGAGGTAATATCTCATTGTGGTTTTGGTTTGCATTTTCCACATAATCTTTTCATGTACCTGTTGGCCATTTATATGTCTTGTTTTATTTTTGAGAAATGTCTACTCATATGATCTCACCTTTAACAGGAACCTAACCAACAAAACAAACAAACAAGCAAAATATAACCAAAGACACTGAAATTGAGAACAACCTGACAGTGACCAGAGGGGAGAGGGGAAGGAATTTCAGGGGGAAAGAGGAAGGGTTTGCAAGAACAAGTATAAAGGACACATGGACAATAACAATAACAATGGGGGGGGTGGAAATGGGAGGGAGGTGGGGAGGGCTGGGGGTGGGCTGGAATGGGGGTAAAAGGAAGAAAACTGTACTTGAACAACACTTAAAATAAATAAATAAATAAATAATTGCATTAAAAAAAGAAATGTCTACTCAGTTCCTTTGACCATTTTGTAATCAGATTGGTTTTCTTTTTTTGTTGTTGTTTTTGTTTGTTTGCTTTGCTCTTCAGTTATTTGAGCTCCTTATATATTTTGGATATTAATCCCCTGTTGGGTATATGGTTTGCAAATCCCATTACATAGATTTACCTTTTCACTCTTTTTATTGGTTCCTTTGCTATATAGAAGCTTTTTAGTATAATGCAGTCCCATTTGTCTATTTTTGCTTTTGCTGCCTATGCTTTTGGAGTCATGACAAAAAGAATCCTTGCCAAGACTAATGTCAAGATGCTTTTTCTCTTTTTTCTTCAAGTACTTTTACAATTTAAGGTCTTGCCTTTAAGTCTTTAATATATTTTGCATTGATTTTTGTATGTGGTGCAAGATAAGGTACTAATTCCTTCTGAATATGGATATCCACTTTTTCATCACCATTTATTGAAAAGACTATCCTTTTCCCCATTGTGTGTTCTAGGTACCCTTGTGGAAGATCACTTGACTGTAAATGTGTGGATTTATTTCTGGGTTCCCTATTCTATTCTACTGGTCTATATTATGCCAGTATCATAGTGTTTTGATTACTGTTATGCTAAGTAAAAACTGCATAATATTATTTATATGTGGAAACTAAAATAATCAAACTCATAGAAGCAAACAGTAAAATAGTGATTGCCAGAGTCAGGAATAAGGGGGAGTTAAAATGTTGGTCAAAGATTTAGCTGTTCAAAAATGAATGAGTTCTGGAAATCCAATGTACAGCAATGTGACTATAGTTAAGAATAATGTATTGCATACTTGAAATTTGCTTAAGGTAGATCTTAAGTCTTCTCACAACAGCAAAAATAAATAGTAACTTGGTGATATGATGGGTATATTATTCACTTGCATGAGGTGATCATTTTACAATGCATACACATAACAAAACATCAAGTTGTACACCTTTAACATATACATTCCTATTTGTCAGTTATGTCTCAATAAAGCTGGAAAAATAAAGCTTAAAAAATAAATGTTTTAAAAGATATTACTGTAAGCATTCAGACATATAGTCTGAACTCACAAAATAACTATGAATTGTGGCCATCTGTGCACAACTTCAGTTTCAGTCATAGAAATGGAAACACAAGAAGAGTTTGTGCAGATAGAAAAGAATTTGGTTGAAGATTGAATTCTGGAGAACACTTATGTTTAAATGACAAAGTAGGAAAAGATCAGAAAGACAGAAAAGAACTGGTTATAAAAAGAGAGGAAGGAATACAGAATTGAGAAAGTTTATCAGCACTCTCATATGTAGACAAAAAGTACTGTAAGACATTTCCTGATTGTACCAACTGTAGTTCTTAACAATGAAGTCTTTGGTAATTTCAGTGACAACATTTGAGGTGGGGGGTAACAGAATAATGTCCCTCATGTCCTAATCCTTGAAGTCTGTGAATATGCTAGGTTACATGACAAAGGGAATTTTGCAGATGTAAACAAAATAACAGGAGATGGGGAAGTTATCTGTGATTATTCAGGTGACCCAATGAATCCCAAGGGTTTTTAAAAGTAAAGAATTTTTTCAAATAGACATGGGGAGGTTAAGAATAGTACAGAAAATGAATAAGCCAAAGAACTTACATGTACAACCCATGGACATGAACTAAGGCTGGGAGCGTGGGAGGGTGGTTGCAGGGTGGAGGGGAATAAAGGGGAGAAAAAAGTGGGACAACTGTAATAGCATAATCAATAAAATATATTTAAAAATAAAAATTTAAAGAAGTGAAGAGTTTTTTTCTGGCTGTAGTTAGAAAAAGATGTCACTATGGAACAGATGACTGAAGAAATACAACCAACATTGCAAGCTTTGAAGATGAAGGAAGGGGAACTGTGAATCAAGGAATGTAAATAACCTCTAGAAACTAGAAAAGGCAAGGGAATGTATTCCTAGAGTTTCCATAAAGGAATGCAACCTTGTGTACACCTTAACTTTAACCCAATGAGACCATGTCAGACATCTAAGGAACTATAAGATAATAAATGAATGTTATTTTAATATATTTCATTGATTATGCTATTACAGTTGTCCCATTTCTCCCCCATCATTCCCCCCCACCCTGCATACCCCTTCCCACCCACATTCCCCCCCTTTAGTTCATGTCCATGTGTCATAGTTCTTTAGCTTCTACTTTTCCCACACTTGCCATCCCCCTGACTATTTTGTACCTACTGTCTATGCTACTTATTCTCTGTACCTTTTCCAACTCTCTCCTCTTCCCACTCCCCTGTTGCATCCTCCACATGATCTCCATTTCTGTGTTTCTGTTCCTGTTCCAGATGTTTGCTTTTGTTTTAGGTGTGGTTGTTAATATCTGTAAATTTGCTATCTTTTACTGTCATATTTTTTATCTTCTTTTTCTTAGATAGGTCCCTTTAACATTTCATATAATAAGGGCTTGGTGATGATGAACTCCTTTAACTTGACCTTATCTGAGAAGCACTTTATCTGCCCTTCCATTCTAAATGAAAGCTTTGCTGGATAAAGCAATCTTGGATGTAGGTCCTTGACTTTCATGACTTGGAATACTTCTTTCCAGCCCCTTCTTGCCTGTAAGGTCTCTTTTGACAAATCAGCTGACAGTCTGATGGGAACTCCTTTGTAGGTGACTGTGCCCTTATCCCTTGCTGCTTCTAGAATTCTCTCCTTCATTTTAATCTTGGTGTCATTTTAATCTTGGTGTAATCATTTTAATCTTCATTTTAATCTTCTCCTTCATAAAATCTCCTTAATTTTAATGTAATGATGATGTGCCTTGGTGTGTTCCTCCTTGGGTTCACCCTCTTTGGGACTCTCTGAACTTCCTGGACTTCCTGGTAGTCTATTTCCTTTGCCAGATTGGGGAAGTTCTCTTTTATTATTTGTTCAAATAAGTTTTCAACTTGTTGCTCTTCTTCCCCTTGTGGTACACCTATAATTCAGATGTTGGGATGTTTAAAGATGTCCTGGAGGTTCCTAAGCCTCTCCTCATTTTTTAAAACATTTTATTTATTTATCTTTAGAGTGGAAGGGAAGGAGAGAGGAAGAGAGAAAAAGAAATATCAATGTATGGTTGCCTTTCATGCATCCCTTGCCGGGAACTGGCCTGCAACCCAGGCATGTGCCCTGACTGGGAATCAAACTGTGATTCCTGTTCACAGGCCTGTGCTCAACACACTGAGTTACACCAGCCAGGACATCTCCTCATTTTTTTGAATTCTTGTTTCTTCCTTGTTTTCTTTTTGATTGTTTATTTCTTCCTTCTGGTCCACTCCATTGATTTGAGTTCCAGTTTTCCTCCCATCTCTATTGGTTCCCTGTGCATTTTCCTTCATTTCACTTATTGTAGCCTTCATTTGTTCATTTAATTTGTGAGCAAAATCAACCAATTCTGTGAACATCCTGATCATCAGGGCTTTGAACTGTGCATTTGATAGGTTGGCTTTCTCTTGGTTGCTTAGATGAATTGGCTCTGGGGCTTTGATTTGTTCTCCCTTTTGAGCCATTTTTGGGGTTTTTTTGGGGGGCTGGTCGCAGCTGTTATGTAGTGAGGGGCAGAGCCTTAGGTGTTCCCCAGGGTGGGGCAGCCCTGTCACTGGGTAGTGATGCTGTGTGTGGGGGCAGGGTCTGAGAGGGAACAATGGTGCTTGCTCCGCTCTCTCTCAGATTCCAGTCCCTTCTGCCGCTTCCCCTTCACCTGGATTATCTATGCGCAAATGTGGGACCACCTGGTCGGCCAGCCACCTTGTGCAGCCTCACTGGGTCTGCACCATTGCCACCCTTTGCCCGGGTTCCACTAGCTGCTACCTGCATGCCTAGGATCTGCCATCCACTGTTGCCTGCGCACCCTGGTCAGCCAACCTCCACTTTTTCCTGCCACGACTCCAGCCCTCTTACCAGTCTAGATGAATGGTTGTTGGACTTCTGTACAGTTCAATTTTCTATCAGTTCTGGCTGTTTTCTTGTTTCTAAATCTTTGTTGTCCTTAATTTTGGTTGTGCAAGGAGGCACAGTGTGTCCACCTATGCCTCCATCTTGGCTGGAAGTCCAAATGAATGTTATTTTAAGACACTATATTTGTGGTAATTTGTTACAGCAGCCATAGGAAACTAATATGGAGAGAGGGGACAGTAGTAAGGACAGAAGCCAGATCACAGTGGGATGAACAGTGACTGGGAGGTGAGAAAATAGAGATGATGAGTAAAGATAATTCATTCAAAATTTTTTATTTTTAAGTGGAAAGAGAGCATTAAGAGGAAAAGCATGGAATTTTGAGTCAGAAGTTTTGTGATTTTTAAAAAGATTTTATGTATTTATTTTCAGAGAGGGGAAGAGAGGAAGGAAAAGAGGGAGAGAAACATAAATGTATAGTTGCCTCTCACATCCCCTACCGGGGACCTGGCCTGCAACCCAAGCAAGTGCCCTTACTGGGAATCGAACAGGCAAGCTTTTGGTTCACAGGCTGGCACTCAATCAATTCACTGAGCCACACCAGCCAGGCCTTTTGATTTTATTTAAGATGGGAAATAAATGAACACATTTAAATGCTGATAGGAAAGTGGTTAGGAAAATGGAGGAGAAATTCTTGGGGAAGCAGCAGGAATAGAGTATGAAAAACAAACACAGGAACAGCTAGCAATGTCAAATAACAGACATTCAGAAGGCAAAAAGGAGCTGGGTGAGACAGGGGAGACTTATGGACCTAGGGTTTAAATGGCAGTGTGAGGGTCCAGAATGATCCCCAAGATGTGCCACAGTGGCATGCAAATTAATTTGAATTAAAGGCAATTTGAGCTTCAGGGTCAGGAGTAGATGGCTTCTAGCTGCCCCCTTTAACTACCCAGAAGATTTTGAAGTAGAGACCTTGACCATAAGAGATTATCAGAGATACCATCTTTTGACCTATCTATAGGACCCTGAAAACATTTTTTTTACTAAACCTCAGGTCTTCACATCACCCTGCAATAATTTTTGAAGCATCAAGGCACCCTACTTTATCCATAGATCAGTATGACTTATGTACCTCAATACCCCTCTCTTTTTCTCATTTGTTGGGGTATCTTTGACTCTCATATTTGTACAGTTCCTGTGAATATAAGATTAAATCTGATTTTCTCTTGTCAATCTTCCTCCTATTGATTTGATCACTTGGCCAGCCTAAAAGAATGAGAGGAAGGAAAGGGGAATTTTCCCCCTTCTCTACAGTAGAAACTCAATTTAATCCCACTTGCACAACTTGATTGTCCTTTCCTAGGGAACTGAGACTTAGAAAGCCAGGAAAAACAAGAGGTTACTTGAGGTCCAGAGAAATGAAATGACCTATTCATGTGGAATAAAAGGGGCCACATACTAAACCTGAGAAGCTCAGGGGGAGGCCTACATGGTGGCCTTACAAACTCAAAGACCTAAAGTAACCACATAGGATGGCTTGAAATTAAAACTTTCTTACTAGAGGCAGTTCATAGCAGGTTGTCTCATCCTGGGCCAGTATCTTTCTTGACAAAGGTCAATTATTACCTTAACTGAACCTGTTTTATTGTGTTTTTGCATCTATGATAACACCTTTGGGATGTCAGGTTCCTTTTTCCAAACCCTTCAGGACACAATCTCCCACAAGATCATGAGACCACAGAGTCCCTCATTGTTGTTGTTATCGTGTTTATTGTTAACTGTCGACTATCCTATACCCACTAATGTAAAAGAAGTATGTGTCCATCATCTTACTTTCTATCCAATCCCAGGGACCCTCCCTTTGCTTTCTCTCACCTTCCTAATCTAGCACCAATGGATTTCGTGTAAACCACCTTACATCTTCTCCTTTGATTATAATGTATAAAATAAGGTGCAAAGCTGCCATTCTCTGAAGCATTTTCTTGATTCGTTGAAATTTTGCTTCCAAGCAACTGTTGTCAGTTTGGCTCAAACAAACTCATAAAAATTCTTACAGGTTTGGACCTTTCTTAAATTGACATTCAGAATAACAGAGAAGTTGCCTGAACTTTCAGTTTCCTCAGCTGTGGCATATTAAGTGTAATAATGCATTAAAGCACAGTGTCTAGCACACAATAAATGCTCAATACAATATGGCTATTATTATTATAGGATAAGTTATTAAAACTTTCATAGCCTGTATAGCTAGATTTTAGAAGCATAGGATATTTAGTAAGACAAACCTAGGTTTGAGTTTCAGTTCTGCCACTTATTTGTTATGTGGCTTTGGCATAGTGATTTATACATACTAAATAGGTATTCTGGCTTCATGTTCTGTACTCTTTCCACTAAGTCACACTATCTACCTTTAAATAGTTATTAAATATTCATAACATTTGATGATAGTATTGTATTTGAATAAAAAACACTAAATATTGTAATCAAGTCAGCCATCATGTGAAACAAATTCAGAAATTCCTGAGTGTATGATGGGATGTTATCTCTTGTATCAATGATTGGCTATTTACTTGTATAGTTAAAATTCATCTCTTCCTTTCATCATTTTGAAGGTACATTGATTTCAATAAAAACTTCTAAATGAGAAGTACAAGAAATTTGAATCCACAAAAGTGAAAGTGAATGTAAGAAGCACATAAGTTCAAGGGGGAAGTCAAGAGAGGTAATGGGTCAGAGATTTCAACTGCTATGATTGCCTCTAAGCTCTATGTGTGTTGTGGATATCTTGCCTGATTTTAAGAGTTCATTAAATATTCCATTAAGGGTGAGAGCAGGCAGGGTCAAGTGTCACACTCAAGCTGGCCTAGTAGCGGGAGCAGAGCCACACAAGGTCATCTCCCTACTGTTCCCCAACCACCTTCCTCCCATCAACCCGCCCTACACAATACTTTGCCACAGTAAGTAGCAGAGGAAAAATGAGCTTTTTAGAAAATATTATCATAGGGACCAGAAATAGCTTCACCATTCTATGCAGAATTCCTCAACCTTTGCTTGACATTTTCCTAACTACTCAATGGGGGTGGCAGGAAACTACCTGAGAATATATAGAACCTTTAGGCTCTATTTCACCTTGCAATGTCAATTTTGTTCAGACATGTGGCTTAGTCAGTAGTTTTTTACCTTAGCTTTATTTTTTTTTCATAAAATGGATGACTGCAGTTTTGTGTCCCCTTCGATTGAGAATAAAAGAAGCAAAACAGGCATATTCTTCTTGTCTATCTCTCAGGACTCTATTTTCCCTTATGACATATTTCTAAAGTCCTATGTGTGACTTGCAATCATAGTTTATATGATTTAAAAAAAAATTTATTGTATTTTTTCATTACCATTTAGTCACTTTCTACCCTACCCCCCCATGATTATTTTAACATGAAAGGTAGTCAGTGTCTCTCTCTGGATTACTTTTGTAAAGTAACATGCTCTAATAATCAACTAGCTTAATTATTCTACTTACATAGAGATCCCATATTTTACTAAAATTATTATCAGCATATACCTGAAACCCCTGTTAATGGCTTTGGAGAACTCGGTTGCAGTCTCTGAAATCTGTGCAAACACTATCAAATACCCAGGGTAAACTTAAATTGAGATAATCAAACACTACATAATTTATATGTGTTCCTAACAGTCATTCTTTCTCAATATTACTGCCTTGAATTAACAGAGTGTTATTTTCCCCAAGGGCCCAAAGGACTCCACAAGCAGAACACATTCATCCTCCCTGCTACCCTGTGGGCAAAGAAGGCACAAGAATGATTATTCCCATTTTACAGTCTTAGAGTATGAGGAACTAGTACTTTCTGTGCTACACAGAAAGTTGGAGGCAGAGATATAAAATATACTGAAAGTAGAATAGAAAAAAAAAGTTTCGAAGGTGAAATGACCCTGGCTATCTGTGACTCAGGAATTAATTTGAAGAGACAATTAGTCAAAAACTGTCATGAATCCTATATGTTTTATTCAATCTAATATCAAAAAATGCCAAAGGTATCAAAACCAAACATCTTTACAGACCCAGGAACCAAGTGAAAAATATGCAACTGACTCTTGAGCTGAAGTAGAGGTATTGCTTGAGAAGACTGGCTTCATGGGAGAGAATATTCCCATAGACCTAGGGGTATGAAAACAACTCTTCAGTCTACCTGAAAAGCAGCAACTGGACAAGGAGGGTTTACCTGAAACAAGGAAAACAAAAGTGTTGTCAAGAACACTGAAGTAGGAGGGCCCAAAAGGCAACAGCACTGTAGTATTATTTTGAATCATGACAGTTATTGACCAAGAAAAGGGAGTAAAAAATAATAACCTGATAATGGAAGAATTAATTACACTAAGCAATCATATCATAGAGTTAGGTATAGCCTACAGAACTGTTTTTCTTTTAATGAGAGTATATGATAAACACAACCCCAGACAGCCCAGTATAAGACTAGGTAGGGAGTGGGTCCACAGAACATGCCTGTCAAGTTGACCAACAGATTCAACTCATAGACTGTTTATCAGACAGGTATAAGGAGAACAGAGCAGAAAAGAGTGTCAGAAGCATTAGTTAAGTTAGCCACTTTATCATGTTTACCCTACTCCTTTCTGTTCATGAGGATCTTCATTTCTTGTATAGGTAGGTGGTATTGTGGTATTGTGGTGTTAATGTCAGCCTATATAGTTACAATCAAGGACAGGCAGTATATGCAATTCATCTTTGCAATTTATTAGTTATTGATCTTGGGAAAATTACTAAAATTTTCTGAGCCTTTTGTAAAAGTGGGTATATTAATAGTACCTACACACAGGTTGCTATAAGGATAAAATAAGATGAAGCATGGCAGCCCTTTTCAGCCATTATTGTTATAATTATCAGGATCATCATTCTAACCCAGTTTTCACTAGACTTGTGACTCTTTATGGGTCTTAGTGCTCCTAACCCTGGCCTATCTTGATGAGATACATATTTTAGCTACTTCCTTGATCATACCCAGGAATCAAAGGCTACCTCCATTCAATCAGAAGTACTGGCCTCAGTGTGAACTACCAAACAACCCAGAAGTTAAACAGTTCTTGCCTTGTGATAGAACTATGCTTCTACTGCTGGTTCTTGATCTGAAACTACCTAAAATTCTGGATTTCTGACTGCCTTGACCTCAGAGACACAATTTCTTTTCTGTATTACACCCATATGCCTGGATTCCAGATCTTTAGCTTACTTCTGAGTATACATAACTCTAGACTTCTTATTTCCATGGTTTCTAAGTCTCAGCTCACTTTAACCTTCTGGCAATCACTAATAAAGGAAAACTTCCAATTGCCAATCCAGAATCCTATCTCAGGTTGCCAATCTGATAATTCCTATTATAATCCTGCACCTAGACAACCTTCTCTCACTGGGTCATGGTACTAAAAGCTAATTTGTTCTGTTCACCTTAAAGGAGCCAGTTGGTAGCATCAGTTAGAATCACCATTTCTAGTTTCTGATTGTGCCAGACCAGTCTAGTAATGGCATCAAATACATGAGCAAAGAATGCACATGGCATTATCCCTACCAACTTTGTGTGGCTACAGATATCCATGTTCAATAATCCACTTGACAGCAGTAAGAAAACAAGCTTGTAAATAATTCTACCACAGAAACACACTTTAAGCTACATATCATACTGAAATATTTCAAAGTTGGAAATTATAGCTTCAGATATGCAAAGGAACACTAAATGTAAGCTTAGACTAAACATAAATGTTCCTATAAGAAGTGTATTATGCAAATAAATAAAATTGAGTAGGACCAAGAAGTATCATGACCCTGTGGCAATTTATGAGGAGAAAATCTGAGGCCAGAGTTTACAACCTGAGGAAAAAAATCAAAATTTCAAAAGTTTGCACCTGACACTTTTTCACAAGATTATTAGGAAATGGAACTCAAAATAACCTCCAATCTCAGATATATTAGCTCCTGAGCATCTTGGGTTTATGCTCAATCAGTTTCTGGAGAATGTGAGTTTTCCAAACACAGTTACCTTGAATGAGAAAAGATGAAGGTGTATCATAGACCCTTCATGCAGGAGGCAGGAAGAGCCTTCATGTGCTAAGCTTCTATGGCATGTGTGAATTAAAATGGCTGGAAACACAAAAAGTGTCAGGATACAGGATAAGAAACCACCCCTTGCAGAAGGAGTGTCAGGAGGATTTATGCATAAATGTAGTCAATTTGAGCTATGTCTTCATTTTTTCTTTAATATGAGTTTCTTCATCAATGGATAATCTTTAAAAAGAATGTGTAATAAATTTTATTTTTTTAATTTTAATTGTTGTTCTTCCACAGTTTTCTGTCTTTTACTCCCATCCTAGGCCACTGCCCCAACCCTCCCCACCTCCCTCCCATATCCACCCTCCCTAGTTTTTGTCCATGTGTCTTTCATACTTGTTGCTCCAAACCCTTCCCCTTTTCCCCTGAAATTTCCTCCCCTCTTCCCTCTGGTAACTGTCAGCCTGTTCTCGATTTCAATGTTTTTGGTTATATTATGCTTATTTGTTTGTTTTGTTGATTAGGTCCTGTTAAAGGTCAGATCTTATGGTATTTGTCTTTCACTGCCTGGCTTCTTTCACTTAGCATAATGCTCTCCAGTTCCATCCATGCTGTTGCAAAAGGTAGGAGCTCCTTCATTCTTTCTGCTGCATAGAATTCCATTGTGTAAGTGTACCATAATTTCTTGATCCATTCATTTACTGATGGGCACCTAGGTTGCTTCCAACACTTGGCTATTGTAAATTGTGCTGCTATGAACATTGGGGTGCATAGATTCTTTTGGATTGGTGTTTCAGTGTTCTTAGAATAAATTTTACATTAAAATATAATTCAATATTATATATTTTATCTATATTTCATACATACTGTTTTTCTTCCTGAAGTTGACGATGTCTCAAATGATAGCCAAGGGAAGATTTCCATGAGAAAGGGGTGTTATGCTAAGTGAAATAAGTCAGAGAAAGACAAATAGTGTATGATTTTACTTGTTGTGCAGTCTAAAAACAAACACACAAAACAGAAATGGACTCATAGATAAAGAGAATGGTTGCCAGAGGCAGGGAAGGTGGGCAAAAAAAGGTAACAGGATTAAGAGATGCAAATTTCCAGTTATAAAATAAATAAATCATGAATATATAATGTACAGCATAGGAAATATAGTCAATAATATCATAATAAGTTTGTACAGTGACAGGTGGGTACTAGAATTATTGTGGTGATCACTTCATAAGGTAGATATATGTCAAATTCTTAATGTTGTATACCTGAAACTAATATTCCACATCAACTGTAATTGAAAGGAAATAATTGTTTTTAATATATTTTATTGATTATGCTATTATAGTTGTCCCATTCCCCCCTTATTCCCCTCTGCCCTCCAAACCCCCTCCCACCCACACTCCCCCTCTTTAGTTCATGTCCATGGGTCATACATATAAGTACTTTGGCTTCTTCATCTCCTACACTGTTCTCAACCTCCCCCTGTCCATTTTCTACCTACCACCCATGCTACTCATTCTTTGAACCTTTTTCTCCTCTCTCCCTCTCCCATTCCCCTACTGATAACTCTCCATGTAATCTCCATTTCTGTGATTCTGTTCCTATTCTATTGTTTGCTTAGTTTGTTTTTGTTTTAGTTTTAGGCATGGTTGTTAATAACTGTGAGTTTGCTGTCACTTTACTGTTCATATTTTTTATCTTCTTTTTCTCAGATAAATCCCTTTAACATTTCATATAATAAGGGTTTGATGATGATGAACTCCTTTAACTCCACCTTATCTGAGAAGTACTTTATCTGCCCTTCCACTCTGAATGAAAGCTTTGCTGTATAGAGTAATCTTGGATTTAGGTCCTTGCCTTTCATGACTCCAAATACTTCTTTCCAGCCCATTCT
Organism: Anoura caudifer; assembly: GCA_004027475.1. Lineage (NCBI taxonomy): Eukaryota > Metazoa > Chordata > Mammalia > Chiroptera > Phyllostomidae > Anoura > Anoura caudifer. Next base: position 4,569 of record PVKU01012832.1, on the reverse strand, counting down.
TGCCTGTAAGGTCTCTTTTGAGAAATCAGCTGACAGTCTTATGGGAACTCCTTTGTAGATAACTGTCTGCTTTTCTCTTACCACTTCTAAAATTCTCTCCTTGTCTTTAACCTTGGCTAATGTAATTATCCTTATATTTAATCTTGGGTAATGTAATTATGATGTGCCTTGGTGTGTTCCTCCTTGGGTCCAAATTCTTTGGGACTTTCTGAGCTTCCTGGACTTCCTGGAAGTCTATTTCCTTTGCCAGATTAGGGAAATTCTCCTTCATTATTTGTTCAAATGAGTTTTCAATTTGTTGCTCTTTTTCTTCACCTTCTGGTACTCCTATGATTTGGATGTTGGAATGTTTAAAGATGTCCTGGATATTTCTAAGCCTCTCCTCATTTTTTTGAATTCTTGTTTCTTCATTCTGTTGTACTTGAGTGTTTCTTTCTTCCTTCCAGTCCACACCATTGATTTGAGTCCCAGTTTCCTTCCCATTACTGTTGGTTCCCTGTACATTTTCCTTTATTTCACTTAGCATAACCTTATTTTTTCCTGTAATTTGTGACCAAATTCAACCAATTCTGTGAGCATCCTGATAACCCGTGTTTTGAACTGTGCATCCAATAGGTTGGCTATCTCTTTGTCTCTTAGTTGTATTTTTTCTGGAGCTTTGATCTGTTCTTTCACTTGGGCCATTTTTTTTTCTCTTGGCATGCCTGTTATGTAGTAAGTGGCAGAGCCTTAGGTGTTCACCAGGGTGGGGCAACCCACATCACTGCATTGTGACACTGTATGTGGGGGAGGGGTCCAAGAGGAAACAATGGTACTTGCTCATCTCTCTGATGGTTTTCAGTCACTTTCCCAGCTACCCACAAGCAAATTGTACCCACAGCCCTTCTGGTGCTGATTCCTGGGTGGGTGCATTTGTGTACATTCTAGAATCCTGTGAGTCTCTCCAACAAACTGTCCTGTGAGGCTGGGGATTTCTCCCTCTGCCACCTCAACCCCCACAGTTGTTTTCAATCAGAGGTCTGAGGCTTTATTTCCCTGCGCTGAAGCCCTGGGTTGCAAGATCTGTCTTGCTCCCAAGTTGTTCCTTCTGGTTTATCTGTAGGTGAATGTCAGACCACCTAGTCCACAAGCTACCACCTTAACAACCAGCTGCAGCCTTGCCTGTCGCGCTCCACAATCCACCACCTCACTGGGTCTGCCAGACGCTGCCTTGCCCACTCTGAGCTCCAACTGCTGCCTTGACATGAGTCTTCTCTGCCCAGCTGTGCATCTCCACCCCTCCTACCAGTCTGGATGAATGTTTCTTCCTTACCTCCTTGGTTGTCAGACTTCCATACAGTTCAATTTTCTGTCAGTTCTGGTTTTTTGTTGTTGTTGTTTTTAAATTGCTGTTGTCCTTTTTTGGTTGTGCAAGGAGACCCAATGTGTCTATCTATGCCTCCACCTTGGCCAGAAATCTGGAAATAAATAATTGTTTTAAATGAAAATAAATAAATACCTAAATTAGAAGAGAAAAAGCCCAAGCCGGGAACCAAAAGCTAATCTCCTCTATAGTGCGATAGAGTTTGTGTCCCCAAAGAGCCTTGGCCTGATAAGTAAGCTGACCATAGGTACTGTAATAATTTTAGGACATGTCTTAAGGGGTATCAGAAAAGAAACTGCAATGATTCCCACCCCAAACATCTCCACTCTTTGCTCCTACATAAATATCCCATAATTCAAGATTCATTGTCCCTCCTGTAAGAGTCATCACGAATATCATTATTTGTTCATTGTCCATCCCCCCTGCTAAACTGTAAATCCCATGAAAATGGTTACCATGCTTGTTGTGCTAGGTGATATTCATCTTTGAACTGCATTGATTTAAGGCATTATTAAAAATCAATTATTCCTCTCAGTATTTATTTACATTTCTTTAGGGCTGATACAACCTAGAGTTCTGTCAGTTATTCTCATTGCAGTGTGGACACATTTCTGCTGAGAGTTAGTTGTAATTGAAGGATGGGTTGTGTGTGGGTGAGGTGGAACATAATGATATTAGGTAGGTGAAGGCAGTGCCACAAAGCGGGGAGGTTAGAAGGGTCTGGAAGAAAATCACCATTTTGCTGAGGCAACCCTGGCCTGGTACAGAAGTTACTCAGGTGCCTCAATACAGCATCCAAGGAAAATAAATTTTCCATCATCCAGGAAAAAGAATACTGCCTCCCTGACAGTCAGTGTTACTTCAGCTAATGACCTGGTTTTCACCAAAAAGGAGCATTCTTCTCATTCCATTACCCAATACTGCACTTACTATCTTATTTGCCACACTCTGGAAGCTTTACAACATCAGTCAGCTCAAAAAGCACATATGCATGAGAGTAATTAGTCACCTCACATTCCCTTCCATCTAGATTGGGGATTTTTTATACAATTTTTCCCATAACTCTCTCCCCATGGGTTAACTTTCTCACAATGAGTTGATTCATATTTATCAGAAATGCATAAAAAATCCCAGCATCACAGAGAGGAAAACTAGAATGTGATGCTGCTGCTTCCCATTAATCTGTACCTGGAGGCTGTTTTAGTAAATGTTTATATATGCTCTGTGAAATTTGAATTCATTTGCTGTGTTAGTGCATGCACACACACAGAAGCATGTGTGTATTCTCCCACCAATGATGAGAATGTGCCAGTGATTTTCAAATGTGTGTTTGTGGAGGGGTTGTACCTAGAAGAATTCTCAGGGGGCTTTTTAAAACTACACATGCTCTCTGGGAGATTCTGTAACTTTCTCATACCAACACCCCTCCTCCAATTTTAAAATCACTGCATGTCCATGTGTGATGTTGCTGGTGGATGTCAATTTCACAGTGTGGAGGCAGAAAACAAGTTGAGAACCACTAAATTAAGCTCAAGATTAACAACCAAATGCTTCCCACTCCTATCCCATCACTTTTACACATTCATTCCATTAGGAATCTCAGTGGAAACTGCATTATCAAACCTATTAAGAATTGCCTCAGGAAAAACAATTAGTTGAAATTCACATCTTCTATAAATTACATATAGTTTAGATTTTCTTGAATCTTTCCCAAAATGACTATACTCTCTTGTCCTGGTGAAATTCAGGCCCTCATCACTTCTTGCAGTTGCCTTCTAACTGGTCTCACTGACTTCAGTCTTACCCCTTCCAAGAAGGGTTGTCTTACTAAACTATAAGTCCTAGTCAGTTACTCTCTGTTTCAAATCCTTCAAAGGTTTAAATGTCCAAAATCCTTGGCAGAGCATACAAATATTTCCATAAGTTGGCATTTCTTTGCCACTTCAGCCACATCACCTTTTATTTATCCTTACAGTTTAAAGTTGTGTACTCTGCTGTTAATACTTACAATTCTTCTAAAACAGACCACTGTGCTTCAGACCTCCATGCCTTTGTAGTACTCTTCAGACTTCTTGAAACAGTCTTCCTCCTTTTCACTTGGCAAACTCCTGTTCATCCTTTAGAAACTTGCTTATATGTACCATCCTGTGATATTCTACATAATCTCCCCAGGCAGTTTTCCCTCCCTCCTCTGTATTACTTCTGCATCTTGTGCATACTTCTGTTGCTGCATGTCCCATACTGTAATGTACTCTTTGGCTTATATATCTGTCTGTCTTCCCTACTAGACTGAATTCCTTGAAGTTAGAATTGATGTGTATCTTCATATCTCCAGCTCCATGCACAGGGCTGGCATATAGCAGCTAATAATATATGTTTGGTAAATTGAACAAAGCAGGAAAGAAAATGAATTTATATTTCAAATCAAGAGACAGCCCCCATTTTATTTAATGGAATCACAAACCTCCCAAGTACAGAATAATCAGTAATTCTACAATCACCCAGGCAAGTCATCAAATACTGTTAATGCTTCCTTTGGACTGCCTCTTAAAATCTTTCCAAACCCACTGCAACTCCCCTAGGTGACACTTTTGTTCCAGTATGCTTGACTAATACTGCACTAGCCTCCTATCTTATCTTCCTGATTGTGTTCTTTCTTTCCTTCTATCAGCTACTCCCCCATATTTGCCAAACCCTACAATTCCCCTTTCCACACAGTAGATCCTTATAGTTAACAGGATAAAGTCAAACTTCTAAGATATGTATTAAAGCTCCAGCCCACAGTTCCTAACTCATATCTTCTTAATAGGAGCCCTCCATTGAAAGCCTTGCCCCAAAGGGAGGAATAGTTAATCAACAGTTCAAAGACCATATACAAGTTTAAAATATATGGCAAAAAAATCAGAGTCAGATATAAAACAAACTGTAAAATGTCCTTTAACACACACTTCTATATTCCCTGACCCCACACATGCAGAGCCTTCCAATTATCACTTATCAGCAGTGTACATTTTTTTAAAGAAGGATGAACCTACAGTGACATATCATAATCATCCACAGTCTGCAGTTTACCCAAGGGTTCACTCTTGGTGTTGTACATTCTATGGGTTTGAACACATGTATAATGATATATGTTAATCATAATAGTATCATACAAGGTATTTTTACTACCCTAAAAGTCCTCTGTGCTCTGCTTAGTCATCTCT
>PVKU01012831.1:0-32692 GCA_004027475.1 Anoura caudifer | reverse complement strand
TTTGGATTTTTTTTTTTTTTGCTTAATATCTTCACATTTTTCACTCAGCACTGCCCCAAAACCCTTCCCCTCTGACTGCTCTCACTGTTTTCAGTATCTATGAGTCTGTTTCTATTTTGTTTCTTATTTTATTTTGTTCATTAGATTCCACATGTATATATACATGAAATCATATGGTATTTGCCTTTCTCTGACTGGCTTATGTTATTTAGCATAATACTCTCCAGGTCCATTCATGCCATCACAAAGGTAAGATATTCTTTTTTATGGCCAAGTAGTATTCCATTGTATAAAGGTACCAAAGCTTTTTATTCTACTCATCTGACTAGCACCTGGGCTGCTTCTAAATCTTTACTATTGTAAATAATGCTGCAATGAACTTAGAAGTGCATATATTCTTCCAAATTAGTGTTTTGAGTTTCTTTGGATATATTCCCAGAAGTGGAATCACTGGGTCACAAGGCAGTTACATTTTTAACTTTTTGAAAAAACTACATATTGTTTTCCACAGTGGCCGCACCAGTCTGCATTCCCACCAACAGTGCATGAGGGTTCCCTTTTCTCCACATCCTCACCAATACTTGTTGTTTGTTGATTTACTGATGATGGGCATTCTGACAGGTATAAGGTATTATCTCATTGTGGTTTTAATTTGCATCTCTCTGATGATTAGTAACATTGAGCATCTTTTCACATGTCTATTGGCCATCTTTGGAGAAGTCTATTCAGGTCCTTTGCCCATTTTTTAAATTAGGTTTTTTTTTTTATGTTGAGTTGTACAATATAAGTGCTTTATAAATTTTGGCAAATATGTTCTCCCATTTGGTGGGTTCTCTTTATATTTTGATTATACTTTCCTTTGCTATGCAAAAAAATTTTTTAGTTTGATGTAGTCCCATTTGTTTATTTCTTGTTGTTTCCCTTGGCCAAGGTGACAATATCAGGAAAAAAATATTGCTATAAGAAATGTACAAAGTTTTATTGTGTATGCTTTCTTCTAGGATTTTCATGGTTTCACAACTCACATTAAAGTCATTTATCCATTTTGAGTTTATTCTTCTGTACGGTATAGGAAGGTGGTTTGGTTTCCATCTTTCTTTCTTTCTTTGCATATATCTGTCCTATTTTCCCAATACTGTTTATTGAATAGACTGTCATTACCCTATTGTACATTCTTGGCTCCTTTGTCAAATAGTTGACTATAAAGATGTGGGTTTATTTCTGGGCTCCTTATTTTGTTCCACTGATGTATGTGTCCATTTTTATGCCAGTACCATGTAGTTTTGATTACTATTGCCTTGAAATATAGTCTGATATTGGGTAGCATGATTCCTCTAACTTTGTTCTTTTTTCTCAAGATTGCTGTGACTATTCTGGGTCTTTTGTAGTTCCATATAAATTTTTGGAATACTTGTTCTAGTCTGTAAAATATGCTATTGGTATCTTGATAGGAATTTCATTGAATTATAGATTGTTTTGGGTAGTATGGACATTTTAATGATATTAATTCTTTCTATCCATGGACATGGTATATGCTTCCACTTATTTGTATCTTCTTCTATTTCTTTCTTCAGTGTCTTATAATTTTCTTAGTACAGGTCTTTTACATCCTTGGTTTCTAGGTATTTTATTTTATTTTATTTTTGCTGCAATTGAATGAGATTGTTTTCTTAATATCCCTTTCTGATAGTTCATTACTGGTGAATAAAAGTGCATCTGATTTGTGGATAATAATTTTGTATCCTGTTATTTTGCTGACTTCGTTTATCAGTTTTAGTAGTTTTTTGGTGGAATCTTTAGAATTCACCACATATAGTATCATCTGTAAATATTTATTTCTTTCTCTCCTGTTTAGATACCTTTTATTTCTTCTTCTTGTCTGATTGCTGTGGCTAGGACTTCTAGTACTATGTTAAATAAGAGTGGTGAAAGCAGATATCTTCTCTTATTCCTGATCTTAAGAGAAATGCTGTAGCTTTTGCCCATTGAGTATAAAATTAGCTGTGTATCGGTCATATATGGTCTTTATTATGTTGATGTACATTTCTTCTATTATCAAATTTTACTGAGAGCTTTTAATCATAAATTGGCCCTGGATTTTATCAAATGCTTCTTCAGCATCTATTGATATGATCATGTAATTTTTGTCCTTCATTGAGTTTATGTGGTGTTTCACATTTATTGATTTGTAGGTATTGTACCAACCTTGCATCACCAAAATAAATCCCATTTGATCATGGTGTATGATTACTTTAATGTATTGCTGGATCTGGTTTGTTAATATTTTATTGAGGATTTTGGTGTCTATGTTCATAAGGGTTATTGGCATGTAACTTACTTTCTTTTTAGTGTCTTTATCTAGTTTTGAAATTAGGATAGTGCTAGCCCCAATAAAATAAGCTTGGAAATCTTCCCTCTTCTTGAATTTTTTAGAACAGTTTGAGAAGAATAGTTGACAAAGATAAGTATCACTTCTTTGAATGTTTAGTAAAATTCTCCTGTGAAGCCATCCACTCCAGGATTTTTGTTTGTTGGGAATTTTTTGACCACTGCTAATTTCAGTAGTTGTAATCAGTCTATTCAGATTTTGTGATTCTTCCTGATTCAGTTTGGAAGGTTGTATGTTTCTAGGAATTTATCCATTTTGTCCAGATTAATTAATTTATTGGTTTATAGTTCTTCATAATATTTTCTTAACAATCCTTCGTATTTCTCTGGTGTCAGTTGTTACTTCTGCTCTTTCATTTCTGATTTTATTTATTTGGGTCCTTCCTCTATTTTCCTTGATGGTCCGGTTACAGGTGTGTCAATCTTCTTTGTCTTTTCAAAGGCCTAACTCTTGGTTTCACTGATCTTTTGTACTTTTTTAGACTCCACTTTGTTTATTTCTGCTCTGATCTTTAATATTTCCTTTCTTCTAATCACTTGAGTTTTGTTTGTGGTTCTTTTTCAAGTACCATTTGAAAAATGGTACTAAGTGTAATGTTAAATTGCTTATTTGAGAATTTTCTTGTTTCTTGAGGTAGGCCTGTAATGCTATGATTTTCCCACTCAGGACTGCTTTTGTTCTAATGATTTGGGGTTGCTTTGTTCTCATTTTCACTTATTTCAAGGTGTATTTTTATTTCTTCCTTAATCCCATTGTTAACCTATTCATTGTTTAGTAACACGTTATTTATCCTCCATGTGTTTGTGCATTTTTCAGTTTTTTCCTTATGATTGATTTCTAGTTTCATACCATTGTGATTGGAGAAGATGTGATATGATCTCAATCTTCTTAAATTTATTGAGTCTTGTTTTGTATTCTAACATGTGGGCTATCCTAGAAAAGGTTCCATGTGACTTGGAAGGAATGTACATTCTGCTCCTATGGAGTGAAATGCTCTGAAGATATCAATTAAATACATCTGATCTAATTTGTCTTTTAAGACCCTGTTTCCTTGTTGATTTTCCATTGATGTCAATGGGGTTTTAAATTTCCTAGTAAAACTGTTGATTTATGAATCCCTTAACTTTATTTTTTTCTTTACTAAATATAACTAATTTATTTAAATTTTATTTTTTTTCCTGCTAAATCCTAAATACTGGCATTGTTGATGTGATTTTTGTTTCTAATTGATTTTTCCCCCACCCCCAGATTGTCTTGTTACCAAAAAAAGGAAATTCAGAAGAAATGTTTGGATTAACAAAAATAGAGATTTTCAGTCAGAAGAGTTTCTATTTTACTGATTTTTTTACATTAGCTCTGTTGACTTCTCAAAAGACAGGTAAGACTTGATGGATGAACAGCAGTAGCTGATTTAGATAGGTAGATGATGATGATAGATAGATAGATAGATAGATAGATAGATAGATAGATAGATAGATAATAGATGGGTGGACTGATAGACAGACAGACAGGCATCCTCTTATCTAAGGAAAAAACACTGCAGTACTATACTTAGAGTCAAATGGTCTAGGCCCACTTGGGCTCTGAGCAGTACTCACTGCCTAGACCAGCCATCGTCCCCCTAACACCACAGCAGTCAGTGCCAGGACTGGGGCGAAATCCAACACAGAACTCCACCTGCAAGTGCTCCTCCCATTTTTTAATTGCACACGCCTGCAGTTTCTTACTGCCCGCTACTTAGAATTCCACCACGTTGCTAACAGCCGCCATGTTGTTTCCCGAGAGATGAGGTCCTGAACAGCCTTCTCTATTTCACAGGGTCATTGTAAAGCTCAATCAATTAATGTTTTCTGAATGCCTTGAAGTTTTCAGATGGAAACTTGGTTGACATGTGGAGTCTTATTAATTCTCCAGTTTTACCCTAGAGATTGAAGCATCTCACCAGGGCTTGACTAACAGACAGGGTTTGCTGCAGTCTCCTGTGCCTTCTTCAGGATCCTTAGATAGGGGGTGAAATTTGCTTTAGATATCACCTTAACCCAGTCTCCTGAGAGGTGACAGGTTACTCAAAATGTCACACAGGGCTACAGGCCAAGACTATATACTTCTCCTTCAACCAGTTTTAGTGTGATTAAGACAGGATGAATTTATCATAGTAACCCGCAACAAAATCCTATCAGATTCCAGAATGAGCCTCAAGATTTTTTTTTTTTCTCCAAAGGCTATGAGCAAAAGACAAAGGCATTTCAAAGAATAAGTAACCCAAAAGGCCTAAAAACATAAAAAGTTATCCAACATTACTAGTCAAATGTAATGCAAATGCAAATTAAACAGTGAAATGCAAATTAAAATAACATTAAATACTATTTCTCACCTGTCCTATTGGCCAAAATCTTAACATTCTGATTATTGGCAAGGACATAGAGTCAAAAGAAGTCTTATTAACTGTTGGTGGGTGAATGAATTGATACAATCACTTGAGAAGCAATCTGACAAAGTTCAACACAGGAAAAGCTTAAAATATTAATAGCAGCCTCATATTTAATTGAATAAAATGAGAAACAATCTCAATGTTTATCAAAAGTAGACTGAAAAAATAAGGTACAGTATAACTAAGTAAAATATTCAGTAGCCATGAAGAGAATGAACAATATTGTATCAACTTTGATACATTTCACAAACACAGTATTGAACAAACAAAGAGAGTAACTGTATATCTGTAAAGACCATACTTTATGTGAGGCTAAAAATACACAAAAGAATACCATAGTGTTTAGGTATACATACTTACAAAATAAAAATTTAAGAAAATACAAAGGAACAGCCCTGGCTGATGCGGCTCAGTGGATTGAGTGCTGGCCTATGAACCAAATGGTTGCTGGTTCTAAGTCAGGGCACAGGCCTGGGTTGTGGGCCAGGTCCCCAGTAGGGGCAGCATGAGAGGCAACCACACCCTGATGTTTCTATCCCTCTAATTCTCCCTCCCTTCCCCTCTCTCTAAAAATCCTTTTTTAAAAAAGAATATGTTTAGAATTTTTAACCTACATTTGATAAGTAGATATTCCTTTGCTACCTCACACAACCAAAAGAAGGACAACAACCAATTTATTTATTTTTATTTTTTTAAAGATTTTATTTATTTTTATAGACAGAGGGGAAGGAAGAGAGAAAGAAAGAGAGAGAAACATCAATGTGTAGTTGTCTCTCATACACCCCCTACTGGGTACCTAGCCCACAACCCAGGCATGTGCCCTGACTGGAAATCAAACTGGCAACCCTTTGGTTCATAGGCCTGCACTCAATCCACTGAGCTACACCAGTCAGGGAACAAATTTTTTTAAAAAAATGATAACTGCCAGAATATCGAACCATATGGAAGTCCAACAACAAAGGAGTTAAAGAAGAAACATTCATCCAGACTGGTTGGAGGGGTGGAGATGGGCAGCTGGGGTGGAGAGGACTCACAGCAAGGTGACAGACTGGGTGGGTGAGGTGGAAGCTGGCAGACCTGGTGGTCACCCATTCAGGTGTAGATAAGCTGAAAGGAACAACTGGGGAGTGAGACAGACTACAACCCAGGATTCCAGCACAGGAAACTAAAGTCTCAAAAAGCTCTGGCTCTAAAAATCTGTGGGCATTGCAGTTGTGGGAGAAATTCCCAGCCTCATAGTAGAGTTCATTGGAGAGACCTACAGGATCCTAGAACATTCACAAACCCACCAACCTGGGATCAGCACCAAAAAAGCCCAATTTGCTTATGAGTAGGGGGGAAGTGACTGAAAGCTGACCTAGAGCTAAGCAAGAGGCATTGTTCCCTCTCAGACCCCTCCCCCATATACAACACCGCAATTCAGACAAGTGGCTTGCCTTACCCTGGTGAACACCTAAGATTCTTTGCCTTACAATGGAACAGGTGCCCAGAGACAAAGAAATATGGCCCAAATGAAAGAACAGATCAAAACTCTGGGAAAAGAACTAAGTGAGGATAAGATAGACAACCTATCAGATGCAGAATTCAAAACACTGGTAATCAGGATGCACACAGAAATGACTGGGTATGGTCACAAAATAGAGGAAAAAGTGAAGGCTATACAAAGTGAATTAAAGAAAAATATACAGGGAACCAACAGTGAAGGGAAGGAAACCAGGACTCAAATCAATTCTTTGGAGCAGAAGGAAGAAATAAACATTCACCTAGAGTAGAATGAAGAAACAGGAATTCAAAAAAATGAGGAGAGGTTGAGGAATCTCTGGGACAACTTTAAACATTCCAACATCAGAATCATAGGGGTGCCAGAAGGGAAAGAGGAAGAGCAAGAAATTGAAAACTTATTTGAACAAATAATGGAGAACTTCCCCAATTTGGCAAAGAAAATAGACTTCCAGAAATTCCAGGAATCTCAGAGTCTGAAAGAAATTGGACCTAAAAAGGGACATACCAAGGCACATCATAATTAAATTACCCAAGATTAAAGATAAGGAAAGAATCTTAAAAGCAGCAAGAGAAAAGCAAAGACTTGCCTACAAAGGAGTACCCATAAGACTATCAGGTGATTTCTAAAAACAAACAAACAAACAAACAAACAAACAAACAAAACCTTACAGACAAAGAGGGGCTGGAAAGCAGTATTCAAAGTCATGAAAGGCAAGGACCTACATCCAAGATTACTCTATCCAAGAAAACTATTATTTTGAATGGAAGGGCAGATAAAGTGCTTCCCAGATACAATAAAGTTAAAGGATTTCATCATCTCTAAGCCCTTACTATACGAAAAGTTAAAGGGGCTTATCTAAGAAAAAGAAGATGATCAAAAATACAAACAGTAAATTGACAACAAATTCACAGCTCTCAATATCTGAACCTATAAAACAAAAACAAAAACAAACTAAGCAAACAATGTAACAGGAACATAATCACAGAAATGGAGATCACATGGAGGGTTATAAGTGATGAGGGGATAGGGGGAGAATGGGAGAAAAGGTACAGGGAATAAGAAGCATAAATGGTAGGTACAAAATAGACAGGGGGAGGTTAAGAATAGTATAGGAAATGGAGAAGCCAAAGAACTTATATGCATGACCCATGGACATGAACTAAGAGTGAGTGGGGAGAATGCTGGTAGGAGGTGGGTGTAGGGCAGAGGGGGATAAAGGGGAGAAAAAATGGGATAATTCTAATAGTATAATCAATAAAATATATTTTAAAAATGCATAGGAATGGTAAACTCCAAATTCAGGAAAAGGGGTGGTGGAGGGGTTATAGGAATAGCACACGAAGGCTTTCAATGTAGTGGTAGATAGACAGGAGGGGTTAATTATGTTAAGCTTTATGCATTTTTATCTTTATGCCTATTATATATATGAAGTATTTCTTTAAAACTATTCATTATTAGCCTTTATATGCTAGCATGGCCAAAATATTTCATAATAATTTAAGATTTAAGAAACTACATGAAGAATCCTAAGGGGCAGAATATGGAGAGTTGGAAGGACTTGGGGACAAAAACTAAGTTGGAAGTTTAGCCAGTCCACACCTCTGTGATGTTTTTAGGGATGCATGTACGCTGTATACAACCTTGCTTTCATATGCCTCAGTCACATTCTAAATAGTGGCAGGAGAGCACACTTTTATGAAATCTCTTTTTGCAAAGAGGATGTTATAGCTACTTAAGAGTTATTTTTTTAAATGTCTGTGTTTATTTTTAGAAAACAATAAATTTCTCCCAGCCCTAGAATAGTGACTTACAAACATTTTATAAGATTCCATATACAATGTCATGTAGAATTGGAATACATATACTGATCAAAATTATCTCTGCTTTAAGCTATGGTAGGAGCCAATACTACCATACTTGCCCTTGTCTGTGGCAGTATCCAAGTACCTCTGCAGGGACCTAACACTTAATAGAACACAGTGGGAATATCATTGCTCTAAAGCAGCACTTTCTGAGGTATATTTTGCAGAAACACTAGTACTGAGAAATACTCTATATCAGTGGGATTTCATGGTCATATTTTATCTCCTTGGATGTTAACAATGCATATTAAGGGCTCTGAGAAGCCCTGCATCAAACTACTTTGTTTAACTCAGCATGTTGTCAACAAAATAAGGAAAATTCTTCAAGCATACATTCAACTTAAGTGAATATGATATTTCTGCTATGTTATCAAGTCCCAGGAAGTTTTCAAGCTGATCTTTGATAGCATGTTCAATGGTCTGAGTTAATCTACACCTACAAGTGCTTGAGAAAAGTAGGCACAATAGTTATTGAATTAATGGATGAACAAACACAGAAACTTTATGAAACAAATACATTTAGAGGCCAGGACAGAACTGGACAGAGACAAAGACTGGTAGCACTACAAAAGTCTAGCAAAGTGGGGAAGAACAGGAACATCCAGAAAGCATTGTAATGAAGTACAGGTTAAGTTTCCATCCTAGCTATACTATTTACCCATCATTTTTAAAGTACTACTAATTTTAAGAAGCTAAAATTTCCATTAAAATGTCAGAGTTTACCAAAGTCAAGGAGAAGTTGGGTATTTTCTGGAAATGTTTTAATTAGAGTCTCTTATTTGCAAGAACTTACTGCCAAAACTATAGGACATTGATTTAAGAATTTATTCTACTGGAAACAAGTGTGAAAGTAAGATTAGGATAAAATTTGCCTTTAGCGGATGGGACTGTCCCTCTTTTTTAAAGCAAGAAAAATAATGCAAGCAGATATACAGAACAACACTTCCCCAACTAACTAAAAAACACACACTTTTCCAGAGGTGGGAGTGAATAGCCCTCATTTGACTGCATGCTTTTATCTGAAGAAATGTCCAGTGAGCAAAATTGGGAAAAGGCATTTTCTTAAGGCTTTTAAAGAATAAACATTTTAACACTAGAAGTTGACATTAGTGACCTAAGTAGTCCATTCATATCACTCTCTTGGGAAATTTTGGAGTTCCCTATTGTTATTTCCCTGATAGCTTGGGAGCATAGCCTACTGAAGAGAGTTGTCTAACTTAGGTTGGCCAATTGAAGAAGGTATTGAAGACCTTACAGATCTTTTTGTGATTTCCTACCTTGAAAACTTCCTGAGCCTTTTGACATATGATGTACAAACTTATTCCTCCATCCCATACAGCTGTTGGATACATTTTTATGCTCCCACATTCTTCAGCTACTCATTCATTCAATCAGTCTGAATCAGTGTACACATAGTGGGGAAAATGCAAAGAAATATAAGATTAGGTATTTTCCCTTGGACAGTTTACAGTCTCATTGAAGGGACTAGGGATAGAATATTTGTGGTTTAATAACAAAACAACATGGCAACCCAAGTAATATTATGAGAAAAGAAATGATGAGAGCCAAAAATTATAGGATAGAAAAATTAGGGATGCAAGCATTCATTTGCCTATAAGTGTAGAGAAGGATGACATTCCTGAGAGACAAACCAGTCACAGAAATTTCACAGTGAAGGAAACTTGACCTAGTCAGAAGTATAAAAGGATTTGGAGAAGCTAAAGAGAGGCAAAAGAACATACCTGAGATAGGTATCTTCATGAATGAGGGCTCATAGAATATCTGTGACCCACATTCAAAAGACACAATAAAATTTCATCATCCCCATTCCACCTTACCAGAGTACATACAAAGCACTCAAAATAAGTTGATTAAACCAAAAGTTAATTACTGTAGTAAAAGTCCACGCAAGAAAGAACACCAATGTAATAGAAACTCTGTATTCAGCAATTGAGCATAACTTCCTTTTTGAAGTTTAACCACATCCCTAAGTCCCTAAATATCTAGCATTTGGTTAATATATGTTAAACTTTGGAAATAAATAGGTTTAAAAAACTTGGAAATGCATACCAATGAGATGCTGCCAAAGTCACACCACATTCCAAGCATTCACATTGCAGAAGCCCCTTCACACTTCAGCCATAGTGCCCCACCTAAAAAATTACCTTTCTTCCCTAGGCCTGGAACATTGGCAAACTTATTTGCCAAAGTGGTGGAATGGGGATATTTGAAGAGATTAGCACCAAAGCATACAATTATTTTGATGAATCTGTAGGAAACTGTAAGAAGATTTATGTACTCTAAATAAAAATATAAAAACAATATCCTAGACACATTTGTTGAGTTAGGTTTAACCAGGCACCATTTGCTTTGACTTTGTGATCTATTTTCCACAGAATCTTTCTGAATTAAGCTAAATAATTTGCCAAGTTCTTAGTTCAAACTGCTAAAGAAGTATATAGGTCAAAAAAAACAAATCAAGTTGTATTTGTTTTGTAGAATCTAATTATATTGTATTAGACACAATTTGGGACTACAGGAAAAATGCTTAATTGGGGGAAGGTAAGACAACAAATGAAATAATTAGAGAGCAATAAGTTACATTTACCTAAACAAAGGCCATAGTGGGTGTGGCTCAGACTAGAAGAGGGGTCAAACAGCAGGGATAACGATGAGAGTGCAGGAATAGTTAGAAGGTTCTAACTATTCTAAATAGTTCTAAATAGTTCTAAATAGTTCTAGGTTCTGGAGTTGCGTAAGCAAAGACAGAGGAAAAAAAGAATGGTCATGTCATCTGTATATGATAGCAAGGCCAGGTGAGGGGCCAAAATTCCAACATATACGTTGCATGCCCAGCCACACACACGTAATCTTATCCCCCAGACTCCATAGATCCTCTGACAAAAGACAGATTACAGAAGACCTTGGAAAATAGGTAGAGTGGTTTAGACTTGATGTAGTAGATCATGGAAATTCAAAGATAGAAAAATGATCAGTCTAGAAGATCAACCAAGAATGAGAGCAGAAGAAAAAAATGAAGGAAAGGCACCAGTTAAAATATTGCACAAATTCAAGCAGGGGTCATCATAATGGGGATGAAGTGGAATTCAGAGAAGCATTTCCAAGGATGACTCAAGTCCTGGTGACAAATTAACGTACATGGAAGGGAAGTGTAAGGGAAAGAACACGAGCCTAGGAACAACGGAATTGGGGTCTGGTTCCAGCCCCGCCATTTACTAGCTGTATTTTTGGCAAAGACTCTTTATAGGTCCACTTAATCACTTATAACATGAGGATCTGGTAGGAAAATTAATATGTACTATTTTTGACTACCGACTTGGTGCCAGGCACTGAGCAAGGGTATTTCACATATTTTCTCCAATCCTCATGAAGGCTCCAAGATAGGTATTGCCAGCACTGATGAGGAAACAAGTTCAGAAAGGATTACTAAATTTCCTGATATGACATAGCTAGGAAAGTAATAAAACAAGTTTCAAACTTAGAATTGGTCTCTGCAGGCACAGGGAACCATGCAGTACAGATGCTTATTAGCATATAAAGGTTAATCACAACTTCATTGTGGGAAGGCCTGCATCATCTTTCTCTAAGACATTTAGGTAGTTAGAACTTATCCTCCTTCCATTCCTCTGAAACAGTTTACTAGTGCTCACCAAATATCCATGTGTTCCTTTATTATTCCCAGTTGTCCTTGTGGTCAACTCGTGTATGGCCAGTAAGATGTGGGTAGAACTGACATAAAAGCTACTTTCCTTATTGGGCCCCTGAAAAGAAAACAAAAACAAAGTCAGCATGTATAGTGCTTTAGACTTAGTTCTTAATAAATAGGCTTTCATATATAAATTATTCTCATTTAACTCTAACAGGAAACTGAAGCACAGTTATTATCATCAGAAACATGTGACAGATAAGGAATCTTAGTCATACCAGACTAGATAATTTGATTATTCTGTAGGTAAGTGGGTGATTCTGAAGTCAATGTGTCCTTCATTTCTGTGTCCCAGCACCGTGCCAGTGCCTGAAGCCATCCAGTGTCTATTTATCAAATACATAACTAACGTTTGGGTATAAACGGGGTCAAACCAGACACAAATAGGTAGTTCTTGTAAATAATAGAAGTAGCTCAAATATAACCAAAGACACTGAAATTGAGAAGGGGTTGATAGTCACCAGAGGGGAGAGAGTAGGGAATTTCAGGGGGAAAAGGGAAGGGTTTGGAGCAACAAGTATAAAGGACACATGGACAAAAACTAGTGGGGGTGGAAATGGGAGGGAGGGCTGGAGCGGGAGCAAAAGACAGAAAACTGTACAAGAACAACAATTAAAATAAAAAAAGTAGCTCAGAAATGATTTAAAAGATTAGCAATAATCTTCCTTTTGCATAGCTAAACCTTGTCTTATCATTTTCCCTCTCCTTCCTATAAGTTCCTCAGTTTGTAACCAATGCCAACTTTAATAGTTTTACAGAGCAGGGCATATTTTCTCTCTTTCTCTTCTGCTCCCAACCCTTTTCTTTTTTTTCCACTCAGTTACTACTTCAAATAGTGAAACAGTCTCGCACTTCCAAACCTATACATAGCAAATCTCAGCCAACTCCTTTCAGGGTCCTCTTGTTCTGGGATGGTTTCAAAGGGTCCTGGGATCCCTCTCCTGGATCTATGTGGACATTTCAGAATGTTAAGGAAACTCAACTGAATTCAATCTTGGATCTCATTATTGTAGTAGTAAACTGCTCAGTCCTCTTGTTAGTCTCTGAACTGATTCTTTCTTCTTTTTTTCTTCACTTACACTGGAATTTAAAGAGAAAATGGCTTCAACTGGATCAGCCAGCCTTAGTGTGACAACAGAAATGAAAATGAATGGTGAAAAAAATCAAAAGCACTGCTCTTTGAGATATAATTTAATGTCTGGCAAGAATAATTCAACAAAATTGTATCCACTTCCTGATCACATAACTAAACAAACAAGGAGGGGAAGTCCCACTGAGAGACATTTTCACATTAAAAGGTGCTAAAAATGGGCTAGATCTCCTCACAGCCCTGTTGGAGACCTCCGTTCAATTTTTAGTCATTTCCTCTCTGTCTCCAGACTGGTTAACACTGGAGAGGCAGAGGGAAAAGGGGAAGCTGCACCTCTATGCTGATCCACTTAGCAATTCAAGGCGTCATTAAAAAGGGAAGGGAATCTTGTCTTTTTCAACCATTTTCAGATGTCACAGGGAAGGAAGCTGAAAGACAGAAGGGAAAAATGGAAAAGATTAGAAATCTTCTTTGGTAGATATCTAAAATAACTCAAAATCATACTCAGAGGTTCTGCATCAGAGGATCTATATGGATTAGGCCTTCGCTGGTGGCCAGATGCTACAAGAAAACATGAAAATTAAATGTGCTTAGACATACAGCGTTGGACGTGGTCTCCTCTACAAAGCTATTAATGCTGTGTTTTCTAATCTTACGAAAAACATTTGATAAACATGCAAATGTCAGAGTTCTTCAGTAAGAATGTATGCAGGCAAAACTTCCACTGGAAATATCATGTCCTCTGTATCAATAGTATTCATGCAAAAACAGATTCGACAAATAGTTTGAGCGCCTGCTACGGGCCAGGCATTATATCAGAATTAGAAATATAAATAGGTGAGACTCGGCCTTTGAAATTCAGTCTAGGGCAGGCTTCCCAACCAGGACACTGCTGGTATTTTGGACGTAATACTTCTTTGTTGTGGGGCTATCCTCTGCATTGGAGGATGTTTAGCAGCAACCCTGGCTTCTATCCACCAGAAGCCAGTAGCATTCTGGTAGCCTTACTTGTGCTATCAAAGTGTCTCCAGACACGGCCAAATGTGCCCTCGAGAAGAGTGTGCAAAATTTCACAGCCAGCTGAGAACCACTGGTCTAAAGGGAGAGACAAGGTTTTACAAGCCAATAATCACAATGCAACGAGAAGGGCTAGAATTTGCAGGAAGTACTGTGGGAACACTCAGAAGAGAGCAGCCAGACACCTTGGAGTGGAAGAGGAAGAAGATGAATGCCCCTCTTTATGTTAAGCACCCTCCAATGACCAAGTATGTACAAAAACAGACAGTAACAATGAAAGACAATAGAAGACACTGAGCACTTTCTATGTGTCATGAACTGTTCTAAATATTTTGCAGACATTGATCCATTTAATCTTCCCAACAGCCGTATGAGGTAGATTCTAATATTATCCCCATTCTAAAATAAAGGAACAGGCATAGAGAGGTTTAGTAACTGGCACAGGTCTCATACAGCCAGTAAATGGGGGAGCCAAGATTCAAAACCCAGGCAGTATATCTTAATAAAGCTGCTAAAGAGCGAGGAGGAGGGCAGTCTGGCTTCGGCACACATTATTTTTAAATAACCCAGGTAAGAAGACAAACAGACGTGAACCCATGAAAAGGATAAGCACTGCCAGGAGCAAGAAGACAGAGGAAAAAGAAAGCACATTCATTATAAACGTCAAACTTGCTCAGAGATTATATCCAATTAGTCCTAGCATGAAAAGGAAATGATAATTGCATGACATGGTAGAGGTGCTAGCTAATGTCACAATGGCGATCATACTGCAGTACACAAATCCTGGGTGCATGCGGCAAAAGTAGGTTTGCAGTTGTGAACAATTTATTAACTACTGTATGGTTTTTCATACAAACAACTGTAAACCCACTTTTGCCCCATCCTGTATATCAAATCAACATGTTGTACACCTTAAGCTCACAGTGTTATATATCCAGTACATTTCAATTTTAAAAAGAAGAAAAAAAGAAAGCAGGTGGCATAAGAAAAGGGGTGTCAAAAATAGGCCACACTTAAATGAACCACTTTGAGAACCTGGATGTTAGAGACAATACGACCAGAAAGAAGTCGGGCCTGTGTCACAATGTGCATGCAAATTTGCACTGGTACAGATATAATACAATTTGAACAGAGTATTTAACCCAAAAGCCAAAAAAATTCTACCTAGACCAGCCCAATTTTCTATACCTCTCAAGCTGGTGTACACATAGGGTACATGCCAGTGTACTAAGAGGTATATGAAGCTTAAGGATAAATATAGCTTATTTTGGAGTGTTTACTTTTTGTAGGTTTAATATTTGACAAAAATAAAATGGGCATATTGTAAATATTGCATTAGTTGTTAAGATAAGCTCAAAGCATTTAGAAAATTTCAAGTTTGCAATGTCACTGCCAGTGGTGCTCCAGGCCTCTGGGCGGACGAGGCCACCCCCTTCATTTAGGACCCGTGAGAGAAAGAAATTCAAAAATCCCATCCTAGAGTATGGTAAGTATTTAGGGGTGGCTGGGTATATGTCTTAGAAATTGGAAGTTAAAAGAGGTATGCCACTGTCTTATTTTTGGTTTAAAACCAAGCCAGCTCAACTGTGCTGTATCATTGAGAACAGGTTTAAGGTAAACCTGTGTGGCAGTTTTGGGGGCCAGTTTGCAGTGCCTCCTTGACAGGGCATCTGCCTGCATCGGCCTGGAGCTGGCTGCTTGGATGGGCACTCTAAGAAGAAATCAGAACCGGGTCTGAACGACAGCCTCTGCCTCAGAGCATTGCCTCAATTAAAAAGCTCAAGATCCAGCCAGTTGTGCTATCCACTCTCATCTCAGGCCTTGGTTATTTGTTCTCCCCTCTGCCTGGGAAGCTCTTCCTCCAGGTAGCTGTCTGACTCTCCCTGGCCTCCTTCACGACACTACACAAAGTCCACCTTCTCGGTGAGGCCTTCCCTGACCATACTACTTAAAATCAGAAATTCCTCCCCTCCGCCTAATTCTTGTCCATAACCCCCACTGCCATCTAACAGGCTACATATTGTACCTACTAAATGCTTTCATTGTCTGTCTTCCACCAGTAGAATGTTAGCTCTATGAGGGTACTAATTTTTGTTTGCTCTGTTCCCTACTGATATTCTCTAGCACCTAGTAAATATTTATGGAATGAACCAATTATGTCACTTAATTCTCACAAAAAGAGAGAAAAAGAGAGGGTTGGTTCTCTTTCCCTTCTAACATGGACACTAATCCCAAGATGGGGCTCCACCCTCACGACCCAGTCATCTCTCAAAGGCCCTACTTTCTAACACTATCATATGGGAGGTTAGGGTTTCAACATATGAATTTGGTGGGGCACAAGCATGCAGTCCATAATACCAAGTATTCAATCGCACAGGTTGGCTCCCTTCCTAAAATTGGTTCTATTATCCATTTTCTTGGTGAGGAAATTGAGGCTCAGAAAAGTACATAACTTTCATAAGGTCACAGAACTAGTCAGTAAACCCAGGTCTGTCCAACCCTAAATTACATGCTTGTAAATTCATCAAACATTTTGTTTATAGAAATAATTATTAATAGTACTATGTTACCATTATACTTTTCAGTTGAAAAACAGTGATTTCCCATCCATTAACTCATTAGATTCTCACAATAGCCCCAGGAAAGAGTAAGCAAATGCATCAGGCCACAACCCCTTACAAAAAATAAAACAGAGTCTGAGATATTAAATAACTTGTCCCAGGTCACATAACTAGAAAATGCAGACCAAGGGGGCACTGCCAAAGCTCACTCCCACCATCAGCAACTGTGGCCAAAGTCATCCCTTTGTACGTCCCAGTGAAATGGCTCCAACTCTGTGTCAGTCCTGTACAAATTCAGGATAAGTTAATGGGAGTTTCCATAGATATTAATTTCTTCTACTACAATACAAATTTTTCTATCTGAGCTGCTGATTCAATCTCAGAAAATCTAAATGGTTGGACAGTTCCATATTTGAGTAAATACTACTTAGCCCCACTGCAAAGTTTCATAGAAGGTTGATGGTAATCCACTCCAGCTCCAGTGGGTGGCAGTAGTGAGGGAAAGACCAATCTCTCCAAAGTTGTACATAGGCACTCTTTCTGGAAGCAGTTATGGAATATTCTGTAGAATCCAAGTTCTAATTGTGAGATAGGACAGACATTTGGTACATTAGTAAAACCATGAAGGATTTCTGAACACATAAGGGAAGGTAGACACTAAGAGAAACAGGATGGATTTACTACTAATGCAGGCCTTTGGGGACTTGGGTATTGTTCTTGGACATTGTCACTTAGAAAGCAACCTGGGGAGGGAGCATTATTCAAGACTCAAACTGTAAATTAGGAATATACCCATAACCCAGACCACACTGTATTTTGATTGCCTGTTTACTTGTGTTCTCCGATCATCCAATCCCCACCTCACTATGTAAAGCTCCTTAAAAGCAGCAATTGGGCTACATGTCTCTTTGTATGTCAAGTACCTAGCACAAAACCAACTACACATGTGATAAATATTTGTCAAATAAAATTAGACAAAATTTTATCACGGCATTTATGTAGATGTCTAAGCTCCTCTATTAGCTAACTGTGAACTTCCATATAAACACAAATTACTCTTTATTTTGTATTCCCAGTGGCTAGTACTAGGCCTGGTGCATTATACACTTTCAAATAATTCTTACAATGAATGTTTAGAAGATGGATGGATGGGTGGGTGGCTGGCTGGCTCGATGGATATTACGAGATCTAGGATTTCTTACCACAATTCTGCTCCTTCATGGTTTACAGCACCTAGACCTTGGTTTC
This sequence comes from Anoura caudifer, assembly GCA_004027475.1. NCBI lineage: Eukaryota > Metazoa > Chordata > Mammalia > Chiroptera > Phyllostomidae > Anoura > Anoura caudifer. The sequence continues at coordinate 14,863 of PVKU01012831.1, read as the reverse complement.
TAATATCACTATTCAATAAAAGGAACCAGAGATTATTAGAGAAATTATTCTAGGGTGATTCTAGGACTGGGACAGGGAACACACAAAATGAGCCTGGAATATCTTGTAGTGTGGAAGTAAGGAAGTGCTCAAGAAAAATGATAAAGGTTTGTCAAAGAGACACGGGAACCAACTGAAAAAGCCCCCATTGGCCAAAGTTAAGCAGCATAATAAAGGAGCATTGCTTTATAATCCAAAGTATAAAATAAATATTCATGAGCCCATACTGATATAAATAAATGACTGAATAAATAATATTAAAATACATAAAAATTATTTTTAAATATTAAATCCATAAAAATTCTAAATAGCCCTTGCTGTTGTAGCTCAGTGGGTTGAGCATGGGCCTGCAAACCAGAGGGTCACAGGTTCGATTCCCAGTCAGGGAACATGCCTGGGTTGTGGGCCAGGTCCCCAGTGGGGAGAGCACAGGAAGTAACCACACACTGATGTTTCTCTCCTTCTCTTTCTCCTTCCCTTTCCCCTCTCTCTAAAAATAAATAAGTAAAATATTTTTTAAAAATTCTACATAATTTATATATGTTTCCATTCTCAAGGTGATGGAACATAGCGCCTCACACTTTATGTATGGGCTAGACATAGTTACTTTCTCACTAAAAGTATAGTATGGTAAGGGGGGGAGGGGAGAGTAACTTTATAGTGGAGAAACAGGCCAAACCACATCAGTCAGGTGGTCAGGCTTAACATCAATAGTGATAACACATCAATATGATACACCCTTGATAGGATGTGATGAGAAGGGCACTTTACCTCTGTGGTCCTCCTCCCAAAATCCCATAACCCCAGTCTAATCATGAGAAAACATCAGATAAATTGAAGGATATTCTTAAAAAATACCTGACCAGTGCTCCTTAAAACAGTCAAGATAATCAAAAACAAGGAACTTATCACAGCCAAGAATAGAGATACACGGGGTATCCTGGATGAGATCTGGAATAGGGGAAAAACAAGAACATCTGAATTGTGGGAGGGCTCCACCCCCAGGCCCCTGCCTCCCCCAGCTGCCACAGATGAGAATAAGTCTACCAAGAGTGATCTGCTTGGGGAGAAAAGGTGGCCAGTCTCTGAAAGGAGAAGGGTCAAGAGCCTCTTCCTCAATGGGCTTTTATTAGGTTCCTCTTGCACAGGAATACAGGTAAAGCTCATTAATCATTATCAGGCAGTAAGGATCAAACAATAGATAACATACAAAGAACTCTGAGGGCCTATTCTGAGTCAGGGTCAGATAGCTAAAGAGCTATAAAGTACTCTGAGGAACAAACTCACTTCTTGCTTGGACCCTCATCATTTAATTGAGAGCGTTCTAAACAAAGCAGTTTTCACAGGATTTTACATCTTCTTTCTTAGGCCTGATCACCCTAGGGAACCCACCCTTTCCAGCACAGGGCACCCACCACCAGCATTGTTTTAGGCTTAAAACATTGTTTTAGGCTGAAGTCAGGCAGGGGAAGTAAGGCAGCCAAGAGATTAGGAGACTTCTTGCAGACAGAATGAGGACTCAGGCTATGTCAAAGCCAAGGGGCGAGGGTCCATCACTTTGCTATAGCCCCCCAAGTCCTTCCCTAAGGGCCTCCCCATGATCGTGCCTGTTTTATGTCATTCCCCCCTTGGGGAATCTTACCCATCATTGGCTAACTGATCAAGCATTGGGGGGCCAGGCAGGGTGAAGTAAAAGGAGCAGAAGCAGGGACCCTGCCAGGGAGATAAGCTTTGTCTCCTTAGTGGCTTATGGTCCAAAGGTCACTCACTCAGCCTTAGCCATGGGGGGGTGGGGGGATGGTTACAGCTTCTGAAACCAGGCAGGACAGTTCCCAACACTGAATACGTTATGCCCAATGTTAGAAAAATGTATCAATATTGGTTTATTAACTGTGACTAATGTACCATAATAACGTAAGGTCTTAATAATAAGGGAAGTTAGGTATGGCATGTCTGGGAACTTTCTATATACTCTTCACAACTAAAATGGTTCTAAAATTAAAAGTTTAACAAAGTATAGAAAATAAAGATATAGCACACTCCCAAGATATCACGGTGCTTCTTCACAAGAACTTTTGGTGAATTCAATCTCCAGAAATGAGTTACTAATGACTTTATGTCTCCAACAATGCTTCTAAAATAAAGTCCTCTTATCAGAGCAATTAGACGCCTACTAGTGCCTACTCTGATGGTTATAGCTAGGTCCTCAAATAATTTCCTGTTTCTTTTCCCTATCGCCAGATATCGTTCCCCACCACAAAGTGTGATTTTGTATGGCCTCTTCTGTAAAGTCTCTTCCCCATGATTGATGTGGTTTTTGAAATTTTTCCTATGTTGGGTATTTTTTTGCAGCCAAGGAAGACCTCCTAGTGACTACTCTGGCCACCGCAGGCCCATGTTATCATTCCCTTCTCTTCCCAATGACCACCTCCCTCTCCTTTTCAAGCTCCACAATCACTGCTAAACTCTCTGAATACACCCTGAGAAACAGAATAATAGCTGAGCCTGGGGGTTGGCCAGCCATGGGAAGAAGGGCTGGACAGGTGCAGAAACCCAGCTGCTAGGACTACCTCAGACTTGGCCTTTTCTTTCAGAGATCTGAGTCATTTCCTCTGGCCCCTTTTTATCCAATTGAGATGAAAATTTGCCTTTCTATTTGAATCCCAGTGCTCCTTTGGTGTCTAAAGTCTACCTTTATCCTTTTGGATTTGTCACTGGTTCTGAAGGGGAAGATAAAGTTAAGCTCATGGAGCCTCCTAAGGCCTCAAACCACTCAGCAAGGCAGGAGGCCACAGTAAAACCCTTTCTCCTTCTTCTCCTTGAGGTAAGCCTATCCATCAACAATTACCCACCATTTGTAGAGGTGGTGGTATGAACGCATTCCCAAACCCTGTGCTGAAAGCAGCCCTCTCAGAAACCTCGATATTTGCATGCACCGTCAAAGAGTAGAATTAATCGAATGGAAGCAGGTATCAGTGAATCATACAGGAATGTATTCCTCAAACAACACTCATTAACATGCAAGACCCATTTGTATTACGACCAGCCATTTCTCAAATTGAGGATTCCTGTTTTATTTCACTTTGCATGCAACTCTAAATTAGATTGTAAACAAGGACCTGTGAGGAAACAGAATCAAATGCAACTTTCATGATTATTAGAAGTTTTCACTCTCATTAACAAGGGGTAATTGTTTCTGTTTTGTAAATTGATCTGAGATGAAAGGAGTTAGTTAATAATTTATACTGTACTATGGAAAGGGGGCTGTGAAAAGACTCTACGGAAGGATTTGAATTAAACAGCCTTTCACCCTTTTAATATCTCACAAGAGATTCTTCTGCACTGGTTCATTTAATTTAGTGGACGCAGCAGTGTGGCCCATTGATTGTGGACAAAACTTCTGAAGGGCCTGGTGTGCACCCCTGTTAAAACGTGGGAAGAGAGTAAAGTTGGATGTGAATTAATTTGATTCTGTACATAATTCTTTTTCAATGGGATTCTGTGTCCCATTGCAAAAGCATGAAAAAAGGAGACACTGAGTTTGATTGCTCAATATTCATCTACATTTTCCTCTCCACGGGCACAATATGCTCGGCTTAATTAACTTTTCTCAAAGGTGAAGCAGTGCGCACCATCTGCTGTGAGACAATCACATTTGTATACCTCTCAGAATAATCCCTTTACTTCTGAAAACAGCTATCATATAGTAGCCAAAACCAAAACTTTCAAACATTTTTGGCCTGGGAGAGAGAGACCAAATCCATTCTGGCCCAGAGGCACAGTGCTGCAAGACAACACTGAGCAGAGGCAAAGGTTGTTTTTGTTACAGCCCAACTCCTTGCTTGAGAACAATTTTGAGTTTGCCTTGTCTTCCCTACACCGCCAAATTAAAAATTCTACATGCTTCATTTAAAGCCCAGCTCAAGAACAACTGCACAGCAGGAGCATCCTCCCTTTCTCCTACCTCTTAATTTCAAACCAACGGAAGAATAGGAAAGTGCACCATGAAAAGAATCATCAAGTCACTCAAAATCCCAATGCAAAATATTGAGGCAAAGTTTAGCCATTTAATTTTTTAATCAAGCCTCAAGGACCACACAGTGTTATCAAGGGCCTGCTGAACTTGCTCGAAAGCTGGGTCATTATTTGATCTTTGTGGCTGGTAATCTGATTATCTCATTGTGGAGGTAAACTTCAGACCCAATCTTGTTAGCAGCTGGCGAAGCTGGATTACTACAGCTACTGAACTGGAAAATGAACTGAGCAGTCCAGCTTTGGCCTTGCTCTCTTTGAGCCCACAGTTGGCTACTTCAGGGTATATACTTTTGTGTCTGAATCAGCACTTTATTCTAGAATCTCACACTGCAGTGTAAAAATATTCTCTGAGGGTACTTTTGAGCCAGGACTCTAACACAGAAGCGCACTCTTACAGACACACACCTATGTTCCCGTGCACATTTACACATGCACAGATCAACTTCAAAGAATCCAATACAGGTAAAGTTCTGTTCAGAAAAGTATATGGCCCAAGATATTTAACGAAGGAAATTAATGAGCAGCATTCTATGCTTTGAGATTCACACTCAACAGAGTTGCTAAAATATGCAAATGCTCACAAGAGTTGTGTGGTCCCTGCTTAAGACACTCACAGTTTTGCTTGTGGTCTCACTGAGGCATTGACTGCTTTTACAGTGAATGCCCAGCCCCGTCAAAGCCCAGAAAGTCTTGAAACATAGCTTGAAAGAGTTCAAAGGATCTAAAAGACAAAAAAGGACTAAGCTGGGATTTTTATGTACACTGAAAAGAAGAATAAAATATAAGTTCCTTAATGCAGGCTGTTATGGCAATGTTACCCGTATCAAAGCATTATGGTGCTTCGGAAGAGGGCTGAAAATTTTCTTGCACACCATATGCAAAAGAGAAATAGGAACAATTTAGGCCGGCGGTGATTTTGTGACATGAAACATTGAATGCTCTTTTTTGACACACTATTGAGTGAACAAGGAATTCAAAGAGTTTGAACTCGAACAAGTTTTCTGCCTCAATAAGCCATAATCAGCCCCAAAGAACTGAGTACTCCTCAGAGTAGTGGTCTGCTCTCAAGGCTGCCCATGGTGGGTTTTGCTGGCTATTATAACGTGCATCAAAGCAAGGGCTCTTATGTTGGCTTTCCTCTTATCAATTCCACTAAAACCTCAAGTCTTTGCTGCAATTTCTGAGACCAAGAAAGCCGATCAGTAGCATTCCCAAATATCAACATCTCTCACAATTAACACAGAACTGCATTAGTATATGGAGCGAGTTAAACAACTAAAAAAAGAAAGTATCTTTGCTGGGTGTGTGATAGCGCAGACATTATTTAGTCACATGTACAATAGTCCTTGATTTATTTCCAAAGTGTAGTGAGTGAGGCAATCTTTCTCAATGATTCAAGTAGAAGCAACAAAGTGGATTTCACAAAAGATCGCTTGCCTGAAAAGAATAGCTTTTTGTCTTTGTTTTATTTTGTTTTGTTTTATTTTATTTATTTGGCTTGGAAGAGGATAGCTAGATTTAAAATACATTTTTGCATTTTAATTTATTTTAATTATTTTCAGAAACTTTAATTCATTCTTATGATTTTTCTCTTCCAACATTGAAATCTTAAGTTAAACAAAAAAATGTGCAGAAATTCTTCGTTTTGGTATTTACCGCAAAAATCTGCTATTTATATCTTATGATTGTTTTTCATCATCTAACCATTAAATTCCAAAAATGTGGTACAGGGCATGGGACTAGATCACCAATTATCAGTACTTTTTTGACAGACTTTTAAGACAAAAATATATTTTTTAGCATGTTAAACGATAATTGAGTTTATTACTACTGAACTATTATTATCACAATGTAATAAACCAGGCTGGTGAAACTATAGGCAAAATAATATCTTATTTCTAAACAAATGTGCTACGTTGCTTTATGCAACTGATTGTTCCTAGGTTTAAAAGCAGTAACCAGTTTCTAGAACAATTAAATATGTTAATTTCTGAGCACATGAGGGACTGAGGCTACAGGATCGTTTTAGCAGTACAATCCAACACATTTTAAGCAGGAAAATTGGTGGGAAGGGACGACAATTTTCAATGAGAATTTCAACCAAGGTATAAATGCCAAAGCTAACGTGGAAATCATATTTACTATAGTAGTTCTTTGGACACATTGCTTGAAATGATGGCATTCTTCTCCTCTCCAAATAAAAAAGCATACCTTTTCTGTTAAGGTTGTTCAGCAAGCCACAAAATTACAGAGCATGGTTTTCGAAGAATGTTTGGGGAGAGAGGATAAATCCTTATGTCTAAATTTAGATCTGAATTTGCAAGGCACACCTTTTAATTAAGCCTGACATTTGACACAATCACATTTGAAGTTACCTGCACACCTTCACACCTATGATAATTGTAAATTCTCAGTGCAACTTAACATACAGCATCTTACATGCACAGCAATCTCCCTGTGTTAGACACATCCGTGAGAGAAGAATTTGTTTTTAAAGAATGTGGATATGGTTTAGTTTTCCAATTGTCTTTTTTTACCTCTTTACAAAGTGCTCTAAATTTTTCCATGTTAGAAATACAGATACATTATACATTATCCTATATATTTTCACCATATATTGAAGAGACTTTGCTACCAAATGTTACAATAAAATTTATCCACAAGGTATTAGAGACAAAGGTGACACATTTATGGGGAATATTAGAAGTCATCAAAATGCGATGCTGCACTTATAAAATTTTTTTAGTATGTAATTTGATATTATAAATTTAAGATAATTTAATATGAAGACTGTTTTTCTATTTATCATCACTCTCTTGATAGTAGAACATGCATTTAAAATAAACAAATGCATACAGAAAACTAAGAATATAGTTTCTACTTGCAAAGCTCTGGGAACATAATTCAAGATTCCAGAGACACAGTACCTGAAAACAAGTCTATCAAAACCTTATATTATATAACACACTGGACAAAGCAATTATGACTGCAGAGTAGAAAATAGATAAAGTTGATTTTTTTAAGTTAAGGAAACATGCCTTTCTATTTAAAATCAATATGACACTTCCTCTCTATTTCATTGCCTGTGTACAAATAAAATAAATTTAATGAATAGACTTTAATCCAAAGTAAGTTTTGCTACTCAGGTACTCACCTTGAGTCAGCTTCATTCCGACGACACTGTCCCTGCTCATAGTGTATCCTGGAACCACTGTTCCCATAATGCTCTACACTTAGTTTGCAAACATCCCGGAAAACTGACACTATGGCTTCTTAATGGTCAATAAGTCAATTTTTTTAAAGAAATGAAATTGTGTTACCTACTTAGAATAACTTTGCAAATTATTCACTAAATTTGGCCCTGAATGACTCCTGAGTGTCTCTTGCAGAGAATAATGATGTGCCACAATCAAGGATTTCACAGTGTTCCACAGTTTCTGACAGCAGTTTCCACAAATGATTCTGAATGATGGTCATTGACTTCATTGGCATGAGTACAAAACCACAACCTTGTGGGCTTTTACAAGGATCGTGTGTCCTAATGGCCACTCTTTCATATGAATACATGGGTGCTTAGGTAGTTAATGGTTTGTAACACACTTAGCACTGTAAATACTTAGGAAATGGTTGCTATTATCATTATATTATAATAAAGGATAGTTTTAGTGATAGTGACTATAATCCCTCTATTAGACTGGAAAGGACAAATAATAATAAATGGACCTCAGCACATTCTTCAAATGTGAATACAGTTTCTGGGTGGTTTTGCTACAATCATTTAAATAAAGAAGAAGACTTTTCTCTTTAGCTAGAGGCAGTCCTCTTACCTAATCACTGGCTAGTCTGTTGATTGTTGGTGCCACTTCCCATAACTCTGTCATATCATTTAAAGCTTTTTTTTTTCAGTAAATATATCTTGGGTTTCTTTGACACTCCAAGCTAGCAGTCTTTAAACTCTATTTACCATGTAGCTTGAGTCACTTATTTGAGACCATGCTACCTGGTGGGATTTTATCACTTTTTATGAAAGCCTTTGCAAAACTAATACAAGAGATGATGGCAGGTAGAGTGTGATTCAGAGTAAGTTAGTGAGTGGATGCTGTGGTGTTCCACCCAAGTCTTCTCTTCAAGGGGATTTACCCAGTCCTGGGTTATGGGGGAGGGGCAGGGAACAATGGCAAGGACCTCTGTAAACACACTCACACACTGCTAGGATGACTCCTGAAAGTTTGGAAAATCAATGGTCTACACTAAATAAACTAGAAATTACAGAATTATTATAATATTGGAAGAAGGAAATTTAAAAGATCATAGAAAGAGGTATACTAGAATGGATATACTGCTTAAATCCAGAAAACCCAGGAGCCAACGATGTTCATGAAAGGGCCCAGAGTACATGCCATTTACCAGAGTTATTAATATGAATGTGCTAGGGAAAGAGACACCTACCTCACTGGATGCTTGGTGGTATACGGAGTAGGCCAGGGTTGATGGCAGGAGACACTGTGATAGAAGAGGGATTACAGAATCCTGCAACGAAAGAGGCCAAGTGTAACACTTAGCTGCCAAAAGTAAAAGGGGGCCCAATAATTGTGACGAATGGCAACACTGGAGTGGCAACCAGGACTCCTCAACCCCCAGAGTGATATGAAGATAGTTGCTGGAACACAGTGCTCACAGGGAGAAAAAAAATGTAGGCAACAAGGGTATTGCTGAAATCACGCATTTTTAAAAATCAGGGATAGATTATCAGGAAGCTTAGTTTCATCTCAGTCAGGGATCATTTCTTAGTCCCCAAATATACAATTGAACAGCAAATACTTCATAGTTGGCAGAGCCCTCATGTTGGTCCTTGACCTCTGTGGTAATAGCTGGTATAAGGCAGGAAGCCATGCAAAGGCCTCAGAAACTCTCCCACTCGCAGCCAAGATAGTACTTAAAAAATAGTATCATATCCTGATGAGAAAAGCATGAGAAAAGTAGCAACAACTGCAGCTGTTTTTGCCAGATGTGGTATATTTACTAGCACAGATAAACATAGCCTCAGGCACTTGGAATGAGGCCATTGATCTGGGGAATGTATTTCTTTCCATTCCTATAAAGGAAGATCAGAAGACATTCACATTCACGTGGGACTGACAACAATATACATTTTTAGTCTTGCTCTAGGGCTACGTTAACTCTCCTTCCTCATGTACTAATATGATCCAAAAGGACCTGGGTTGTCTATACCAGTTCTCAACCAGGGGAAACACTGATAATGCCTGGAGACATGTTGCTTGTCATGGTTAGGGAAGGCAGGAAGTGGGGCCACTGACATCTCCTGGGTACAGGCTAGAGCTACTGCTAAACAACTGACAACTAAAAGGACAGCCCTTTCACAAGGGAGCATAGACCCCAAGAAGTGTGGAACAAAGAGACACCCTCTGCAGCAGAAAGCTATCAACCATTTAAAAAGCAGTTCCTATCATGTTATCAGGCCCTGGCAGGGACATCAAGTGACCACACAGCCAAAGCTTCCCATCACGGGCTGGTTTATGTCAGATCCACAAATTCATCAGGTAGAGAAGGCACAGCAACAATCCACAGTAAGACTGGAGTCATACATTTAAGCATGGGCTTGATCAAGGCACAGGTAGGCTGCGTATAGGTGAGCCATACCTGCCATGTTGCCCACCACTGTTGCACTGACATCTCTTGCTCAGCTCTCAGCTCTCGAGGTATGTAGTGTGAGGATGGGGAAGAGGTCACCTATCACTAGCTGATGGAGGGAAGAAAATGCCAAGCTTGGTTCACAGATGGGTTCGCTCAGTGTGTGAATGAAAGCTGAAAATGAACTGTTGCACCACAGTCCCCCTCAGAAGTCATCATGAAAGAGAACAGTGAGGTAAAATCCTCCCTGTGGACACAGCTCCAGGCAGTGTATTTTGTCACCTACTTCACGTGAAAAGAGTAGTGGCCCAAGATAAGAACACAGGTAGACCCATGGGCAGTAGAGAATGGCCTAGCTGGTTTTTTAGGGGCCTTAAAGAGGGAAATAGATTGGAGGACTGGGAACAAGGAAGTCAAAAAAAGAGGTGGATGGATACATGTGAGTGAGCAGAAAGTACAGAGATCTTTGTATTACTGTCACCAGAGAGCACTTACCACAGAAGAGGTACTAAATAACCGAAGAGACAGCATGACTTAGCCGGTCGATGTCATCTAGCCTCTCTCTTACTTCTCACACCAGTGTTAGCACAGCTCATTAATAAAGTAGCCATGGCAGCAGGGGTGGAGGACATGCCGGGGTCCAATAGCATGGGCTCCACTTACCGAGGCTGATCTAGTTACTGCCACTGCTGAATGCCCAACCTAGCAGCAACTGAGATCAATACTCAGACTCCAGAGGCACTGGTCCTTGAGACCAATTAATTGTCCCCTCAGTGGGAAGATGTGGCAAGATGACTAGCTTAGAAGTATTGCACCCTTGAAGGAGTAGAGATTCATCTCACATTGGATCAACACTGGGATCAACCTGTGTTCAGGATATGGAATTAAGGGTGCTGCTCCCATTGCCTAAGACAGCACTACTACCCAAGGACTCAAAAAAGTGCATGAATCACCAACATGAGATGCCACAAAAACACTGCATCAAACCAAGGAACTTACTTCACTGCACAGTTGTATAAAACGATGGGAACGTAACCATGGGATCCACTGGACCTGTCATAGACCACACTATCCAGAAGCATTGGCTATATAGAGCAGTGGAATGACTACTTAAAGATGCAGCTGAAGGGATTCCACTTCCACCTAAGATGCTGAAAGCTGAAAATAGCATCCCTCCTACCCAAACAAGAAGAAAAATCCAGATAAACTACAAAATCATGACATTTCCTGAACTTATAATAGAGCTAAAATCATACAGCAACTAAGTAGCTTGGAATATAAAGAAAGCCAGGCCTTTCTAAAGACACGAAACACAAATGCTGTCTCACTATGGCAGAGCACAAGAGGAGAGGTTCAAGGCACCATAAAAGAATATAAGAAGACTTCAACTAAAATTTTTAATAATTTCTTAGACCAAGTGCACACTAGTATGAGTGTGTAGAATCCTTCATCACTGCAGAAAGAGTTCACATAGGCTCTTCTCCTCCAACTTCTACTGTGTGTACAAAACCTATTTGGCAAAAGTCCGCAGACAACTTCCTTTAGCAGGGCAATCTGGGAGGACTGGAACAGCTGCCACTACAAAAAAAAAAAGGCACAAAGCCCTGTCCCAACCCTGCTTCTCCATAGAACAAAACCTAGAAGCTGCTGGGGTAAAGGCAGCAAACTCTGGCAACCTTCAGGCACATGTACAGATACACTGTGCCTGAGGGAAGGTAAGAAACTGTTCTAGTTTCGGGAACCACCCTGCCTGGTTTCAGAAGCTGTAACCACCCATGGCTAAGGCTGAGTGAGCAACCTTCAGACCATAAGCCACTAAGGAACAAAGCTTATCTCCCTGGCAAGAGCACCACTTCTGCTCCTTTTCCTTCACCCTGCCTGGCCCCCAATGCTTGATCAGTTAGCCAATGATGGGTAAGATTCTCCAAGGGGGAGATGACCTAAGACAGGCACAATCATTGGGAGGCCCTTAGGGAAGGACTTGGGGGGGGGGGCTATAGCAAAAGGAGGTTATGGACCCTTGCCCCTTAGCTTTGACATAGCTTGAGTCCTCATTCTGTCTGCAAGAAGTGTCCTAATCTCTTGGCTGCCTTACTTCCCCTGCCTGACTTAAGCCTAAAACAATGCCTTAAGCCTGAAACAATGCTTGTGGTGGGTGCAGCCCTGTGCTGGAAAGGCCCTAGGGTGATCAGGCCTAAGAAAGAATATGTAAAATCCTGTGAAAGCTGCTTTGTTTAGAATGCTCTCAATTAAATGATGAGGGCCCAAGCAAGAAGTGAGTTTGTTCCTCAAAGTTTTATGGCTCTTTAGCTATCTGACCCTGACTCAGAATAGGCCCTCAGAGTTCTTTGTATGTTATCTATTGTTTGATCCTTACTGTCTGACAATGATTAATGAGCCTGTATTCCTATGCAGAACAGCCTAATAAAAGCCCATTGAGGAAGAGGCTCTTGGCCCTTCTCCTCTGAGAGATTGGCCACCTTTCCTCCCCAAGCAGATCATGTCTTAGTAGACTTATTCTCATCCATGGCAGCCAGGGGGTGGGGGCGAGGGGGGGGGGCGGCACGCGGGTGGAGCCCTTCCACATTCTGGACTCAGACTGAGATCTCCTGTCACTGGAGAAAGGCAAGAAACTTTCTTCTGCACAAGATCTGATGCAGAACAAAGAAGAGTTTGGCTGCAGTGGAGAAAAGGAGCAAGATAATGGAGGAAGCCACATCTCCAAGACTCAGGGATACAGAGACTGCTAAGACCAGGACACTAGAGAACCTCTGCAACTCCCACCAACAGACTAGCAAGCCCCAACTAATAAGCAAAAATAATTTATCACCACTAGAAGGACATGAACATGGAGAAAGACCACTTATGAGGCACAGGACACAGGAAAATCCTATATGAACATGAACTTTGACAAAAGTCCTTCAGTAATCCAGGTCCCAACCTAAACACAGTTACCTAGAAGAATTTGAAGCCTGTGGTACACTGAATATAACCACAGTAATAACCAAGTCTACACCCAGCTCACCTCCTGATTATATTGACTCAACCATACACTCACACACACACACACACACACACACACACATAACCTAGCATTAAGAGAGTTGTGACACTTTCCAGGAATAAGTTCCATTACTTCAGTCTCTGCTGTACTACTCATGGTGTCCAATATTCAAAAAAAAAAAAAAATTACAAAGTACATTCAAAGCAAATGGGGAAAAAACGTACTATCGAGAGACTAAGAAATCAACAGAACCAGACCCAGATGTTGGAATCATCAGACTATGAATAACATGGAAAAGCTTTAATGAAAAAGGTAGACAACACGCACATGGCAAACTCCAGCATAGAGTTGGGAAATATAAGAAAGACAAAAATTAAAGTATAAAAACCCAGTAGTAAGGATGAAATATGCGTTTCACAGGCTCATCAGTAGAATCAACACAACCAAGAAAAGAATCAGTGAACTTGAAGACAAGTCAATAGAAATTGTCCAAACATCAAGAGGAGAATGAATAAAGCAGAACAGAGCATCCAAGAGCTGTAAAACATAAATAATCTTATCAAATAATTTAGCAGACCAGTAAAAAAAAAAAAAAAAAAAAAAAAAAAAAAAAAAAAAAAAAAAAAAAAAAAAAAAAAAAAAAAAAAAAAAAAAAAAAAAAAAAAAAAAAAAAAAAGAAGAAGAAGCTAGGAAAATGTTTGAAAAGATAATAGCCTACAATTTTTCTAAAATAATAAGATAGCAAAGCACAGATTAAAGAAACTGAACCCCTCCCAGAAATGAATACAAACACAAGAAACAAAAAAACAAACTGCCCCCTCATACATACACACACAAACCAACACCCACTTCTAAGCGCATCACATTCAAACTGCTGGAAACCAGAGATGAAGAGAAAATCTGGAAGGCAAGAGAAACCTGGAACGTAGACATATTACAAACTGAGGGAAAAAAATATAAATCATAGCAGCCTGTTTGTTATAAGTATACAATCCAGAAGATAATAAAGTAATATTTTAAATGGCTCAAAGAAAAGAAAAAACCTATTTTCTCTGAATCCTATACCCAATAAAATATCTTTCTAACAAAATCAGGCAGAATTCATTACCAGCAGACCTGCACTATTAAAAAATGTTTACTTTTTAATTTCAGAGAAAAATGACATCAGAGAAAAACCTGAATCCATTCAATGAAATTAAATCTCCAGAGATTATTAAAATAAAGCTAAATGGAAAAGATATTTTTTTCTCATTTTAATACCTCTAAAAGGTAATTGTCTAAATTAAAAGCCATAATAATGAGTTAAGGGTTTATAGTGCAGTACAGGTAAAAGTAAAGTATATGACAATGACAGCTAGAAAGTTGGGAAGAAAGAGGGACAGATGAGTGGTGGTCAAGAGTCAAGGGCAGTGGAGAGTGGGAAGTAGATGTGGCTGTGAAAGGGGTCCTTGTGCTGATGAAACCTTTGGCATCTTTGTTACAGAGCAAACAGAAGGCTCTCGAGACTGGCAAAACACTTCCAAAGTCTCACTTTCTCAAACCTGAGGGGTCAGTCTTCCACGGGCAATTAAGATCCCGGACGAGCCCCCAAAAACTGTTACCGAGCAACAGAAAAGGTCCATTATTGTCCGCCGCCTTATGGAAAGATGTCTCTCAAAGTCAGAGATTTGTGAAAAGGAAAGGAAGTGTTTATTAATGTTATACAGAGTTAAAGTAGTGACTTAACATCTTCATTAAAATATCAAAGTCCTTCAGGATACCCACAGACGCCCACAGTGCTTCCTATCTCCCTCTGCCCTAAGTCAGGGTACCGTAATTGCAAGGAAGAGAAGCACACGTCCAGGATCCAGGCTCTCGACACCGTCAGCTGTGTCGTCTCCCAGGCAGGATCTCTGGTTAATCTGAAGCCATGTGGCACCTTCTCATGGCCTACCGGCAAGAGTTCTTTCACCCTTCTTCCAGGCAGTCTCTCTTGCTCCCAGGCCACGCAGCCGAAGGGAGCACCCCAAAGCCGCGTGGTCCCTCCTCTACCAAAGCTGTGGGGAAGGGGTCCCCACTGTGGCAAAGCCTCGTGGCTCTCCCTCTTCACCAAAGCTGCAGGGGTCTGCACTCTGGTGAAACCACGTGGAATCT
>PVKU01012830.1:0-32675 GCA_004027475.1 Anoura caudifer | reverse complement strand
TTTGCCTGGATTATCCGCACGTGAATGTGGGACCACCCGGTCAGCCAGCTGCCTTGTGCGGCCTCACTGGTTCTGCACAGTTGCTGCCCCGTGTCCGGGGTCTGCTAGCCACCGCCTGTGCACCTGGGGGCTGCCAGCCGCTGTCTGCGTGCCCGTCCGCACCTCTGCTTTTTCCTGCCGCGACTCCGCCCCTCTTACCGGTCTGGATGAATCGTTGTTGGACTTCCAAACAGTTTGATTTTCTGAGATCTGGTTGTTTTCTTGTTTCTATATCTTTGTTGTCCTTAATTTGGTTGTGAGAAGAGACACAGTGCATCTGCCTATGCCTCCATCTTGGCCGGAAGTCCCAGTCTACTCTTATCATATACTTTGGGGATAATTCTCTCAAATTAAATAACAATAGTAGGAAAAATAAAACAAAGAAATCAAAACAGTTAAATGGCATTTCCCATAACCAAATATAATTTTTTGGTTCTATAGGTCAGTAATTTTCAACTTTGGCTTTTGCCACAAACCATGAAGTAGCCAATCAGTTGTATTTTCATTTTACATATGTTGACTCAGTGGCTACTATGCTTAAGATATAGTATTTACAAATCTAAATTATAATTATATGACCTATAGCATTTTTGCTGAATAAGAAAGGCATGAGAGCCTAAAGACTGCCACAAAGATATGTTTTGAAAGGAAAGATTGTGCCAATAACCGATCAGAAAAAGAGGAAGAACTTTCAAAGTAATTTATATATGCTTTCTGAAAGCAAATGAGTTAATTTATGTATGTGTACACATGCATATCTCTAACTACACAACAGGGCAAAAAATAACGGAAAAAGGCAAAATCACTTTTACTAAAAGCTTCAAAAAATAGATTTTATAAAATCTGTGGAAGACAAGAGATATAGTACCTCAGTTTAATATTCTAAACCAAAAAAATGAGATACATATATGGATAAAATTAATGAGAAACAAAAATGTAACCATTAAAAGAATGAGAAACTAGAGAGAAGGCAATAATAAAAGTTTTGAAACTGAGGGAAAGAAATGAAGCAAGCAAGAGATGAAAGCCCTGGATAATCTAGGCAATCCAGTTCAAAGCTCTGAGTCAGATCTTGCTGGAACAGAGAGCCCCTACAACAACACTGTGGCTGAAGGGAGTATTGTGGTCTCATTCTAGGAAAGAGCTGAGATGATTTAATAAAGATGTACTAGTGAGTGAAATGGAAGACTGGTGATAGCAAGCCAAGTGAACCGGTACACCAACATATGGTCTCTATTTCTCCGTTGAAGTCTTTCTTCTAACCATTCTAGACCACGAGAATCTGACACTGCTTATAGGGTACACTACTCAATTCAACACTTAATTTAGATTCTGTTAAGTGTTTCATATATCTTCCCAACTAGATCATTACCTTCTGGAGAGCAGAAGCTATCCTATTTACTTCATTTTCACCCATATAACCTAGCACAGTGCTATGCATCTAGCAAATAGATGTGTAAACCTATCAATTTTGAGAAATTACAACAATTGGAACATTAGAGTTTGAGGAAATCTTAAGAGATCACCTAGTTTAGACTCTTTATCTTAAAATCAAAGAAACTGAGAGTAGTTAAATGTCCACTAACCTAAAGTTAGAGCTGAGATTAGCACCCTAAACCTCTGATAATCAGTTCATCCTTTCCCAAATAGCCTATAATTTCCCCCATTATTATAAAATGAATAATCATCTATTTGATCAGAAAACAAAGTAGCCCTGTCCAGATGGCTCAGTTGGTTGGAATGTTATCCCATGCACTAAGAGGTTGTGGGTTCAATCCACGGTCAGGGCACATACAGGAGGCAACAGACTGATGTCTGTCTGTGTGTGTCTCTCTCTCAAATCAATAAACATATCCTCAGGTGAGGATTTTAAAAAAGGGAGAAAGGGAGGGAGGGGGAGAAAAGGAGAGGGGAGAAGAGAGAAAGAGAAAGGAAGGGAGGGAAGAGGGAGGGGGGAGGAAACAAAAGCAAATGGCACCAGTATTCACTATATGTTTATAGGCCAAGACCTTTCTTAGCTTAGATTTGACTGGCAGCCTATGTGCCTAAGTCTATGATGACTGTTTTATAAACATCATTCTATTTTATATTCAGAGTAACTCTAAGAGGTAGGTATGATTAAACCAATTTTTAAAATGGAGAACATGAAATTGGAACATGACAATAGTAAATGGCAGAGCCTAGATTCTCAACTTGTCACCAAAGTCCTGGTTTTCAATCAGTAGTCCATACTGCCTCTCAGTGAATTTACCACAAAAATCCCAGTCTCAAGAGTCCAACACAGTGCCTGACACAAACAAGATATACAAACGTTTAAATAACTGACTAAACAAATGGAGTATTTAATTAAAAATGTTCTCTCACAGCAAATACCTCTAAAAAGAGGGGTTCATTGTTCATCTAATTACATAATCCCATTAGAAAGGTTTTAATGGTGAGCAATTAGCACACTAATAGATTTAAGGAAAGGCTAATTTTTTTAACCTAGACAATTCATCTATTCAACAAATATTTAGTGAGAAACTATTTTTGTGATACAGCATTAAATTTGAAGAGGAACAGTAAAATAAAACTTGTTCCTGCAAAGACCTGTTACAGTAAATTAAAACACACAAGTTTCTAAAACTATTCCACTAAAACCAAATTAAATGTTTAATACTCCCTCTTTCTTCTGGTACAGGAAAAAGAATTAGCATTAACTAAACAATGTGCCCAGTTCTTGAACCTCAACATACAGTCTCACCTAACCCTTTACAGCCAAGTGAACAAGGTAGGGAACATCTCCACTTTCTTATGAACGAAATGAGGCCTGAAGCAACTAAGTACTTGTCCCAGGTCACTTAGCTAAGTAGTACAAATCCAGAACTAGAACCCAAATCTATCTAACCAATAGTCTATGTTCTCTCCAAAAAGGAGCTAAAAGTACTATTTTACTTGCTCACCAAGGCAGAGAATGAGTTTCTTTCCAAGGAATACTGAAAACACTGTTTATTTTACAACAACAAAAGCATACATTATCTCACCTAATCCTCACAATAGCTTATTAGTAATTATTATTTCGTCCCATATTGTAAAGCTAGAACTCAGAGTAGCAGCTTGCCTAAGAATGCACTGCAAGAACGCAGAACTACACCAGGTCTGCAGCAGGTATGAATGCAACGCTAACCACAGGAAAAATGAAGAAAGACCTTAGCCCTATAGTTAAAAGCTTAAGACACAAAGCATCTAAACCAATCAGCCCCTGCATTTGTTGGGTGAAAAGGAATGGTATATCATTTATAAAAACTTTCACTTTTAATGATGAGGAAGCCAATTTCCTACAGTAATTATTAAATGCCAACCTGTAGAGTGGTCTCTAAACTTCAAGCCATTCTATTATACCAGCAATCTCTGGATTTGTTACCAGTTAAAATTATTCTTAAAAAAACAAACAATGTGGTATGTCACAAAACTAAGGTTTATGAAGAGGAACCAGTATGTTATAATATACACACAATCAACATTTAAAGTATTTGAAATTACTTTCACAGAAACAGATGAATAGAAATATTCCTTGGCTACAGTTTCAATGTATCATCTGAAAACAACTTTGTCTACTTGACATATTTTCAGGGCCTAAGTGTTAACTAAAAGAAAGATCTCCAATTCCAGTTCTGAAAATGTTACCACGTTGGTTAAAAAAACAAACCAAAACAAAACAATAACAAAAACGCCTAGTCTTACTGTTCAGTTTTGCTTGTCATAACTAGAATAGCCTTTTCTAGTGAGACTGACACAGGCATTTTCTTAAGAAACTGTCCCATCTCTTTTTAATTAATCAAAGTAATGAATGAGAGTAGTTGAATACTAATACATTACATGCTTTTCTTTATTCACATTTAAGCATGCTACAAATCAAAAGTCATCAATAAACAGAATCATTCTAATGAAGAGTAGCCAGGTACAGACGTCCATGTTTGTTCGTCCTACTACAATACAAAGATTGTCTTCATCCTTTTTAACCTCATAAAAACTACAGAGGTTCTTCAGGAAGCTTTGCCGCTGCCCATCCGCACATCACTGTGGATCATTAAAAACAAGAATGCATCAAGAACTGCTTCCAGGCCAGAACTAGCACTAGTTCAGCTATAAACTAAGAAGTAACCAAGTACAGAACGTGACTGATCCTGGAGCGGGGGAACTATTTACTTACAGAAGATACTCCTGTTGTGAGGGGCAACGTGTTGCTCTATCCTCCCCCGGCTCCAAAACATAACAAAAATCCGGATACTTTGACGAGCTGATGATGTGAGCGTGAGCCTACTACCAAAAGTTTTGACCTCTCTTTTTAATCGCTTAAGGGCAAACGCTCAAACAGGACATCCGACGCAAGGTGCCTAAGGTGCTGTTTACGGCGATAACAAAGTGATGACATCACTTTGTCCAAGAAATTGTGTTCTCACCCTATACTCCCCCACAGTGTGCTAAATGGATGAATTGACAGCGTCATTCACCAGGGCAAAGGAAAAGAAGAAATCAAAACCAGACGCGTTTCCTCCTCGCTCCGGAGAGGCTTCAGGCACGACTAGGGGCTTAAGGTGAGATTCCAAACCAGCATCAGGCCCCCGCTGTCCATGCACCCGCAAGCAGCGAGGCGACAGAGCAGAACCATCAACACCTCCCCCTCAGTCCTCCAGGCACAGCCAGGGACTGCGTCCCAGAGCCCGCCCCGGCCGGGCCCGCCCCGCTATCTCCTCCCCCATTATCCGCTTGCAGCCGCGCTAGGGCCTGGATTTGCCTTCCCGCCCTCCCTAACTTCGGTGTTGTACTGCCCTACAGGCATAGGCCACCGCCCTCCGCGAGTCCCGGAAAGAAATGGCCGGGGCCTTAGGGCGAGAAATGCGCTTGTTGCAGTTCCTCACCTCTGGGTGGAGAAGAGGCACGCAGCCCGCTTCAGTATCGTACTCATCGGGGCCGTCCGCCATCTTGGTATTAAATCCCTCCTCCCGCTGCATGCCGGGAGAAAGCGTTTCACCCTCCCGGGGCAAGGGTGAGGCGAGGGGCGCGCGCGAGTGTGAGCACGAGCCCCGCCGGAGACGACGCGACCGCCTCCTTTTTCCCCTGCCCCCGGGACGCCCCTTCTGCCCCCTCCCCCTCCGAGGGCGCGGGGTCCCTGCGCGCGCGAGCGCGCAAGCGCGCAAGTTGGACCGCTCAGGGCGGGAGCGCGCTGTGCTGCACTGCGCCGGGGCGAGCGGGCGGAAGGCTCTGGGCGTGGGCTCCGTTACTTGGGGGCGAGCACCAGGCCCGAGGCAGGTGTGCTACTCTTGTCTCCTGTGGGAGGCACCTGGAGGAGGGCGGATGCGGAGGCCACCGAGTCATTAACGTGGGAAACTCAGCATCGGCAACAGAGTGCGTACGGACTCTGGAGCGGAGTAGCCGTGGTCGGGGTCCCCAGGCAGCCGAGGCGGCCCATTCCCACAAGCCAGTGTCCCGCTCGGAGACCCACGGGATCCCTCCTTAGAGACCCCGGGCAGAACCGTCACCGGATTCCAGGTACAAGGTTTGAGGATCTCAGGCTTCAATCCAGACTTGCATCCCAGATGAAAACAAAAGCAGCACCTCTTTTCTCCAAGCTCAGTAAAGGTCACCCCCAAATTTATGCCCCCCGGAGAGGGGGTGCCCGTAAAAACACGAATAATGCTTCGGGCTTCCTGTTAAAAATGATACCAATCTGTCCTTCATGGACTTGAATGGACAAGTAACCACATAAAAATTTACGTCTGCAAAGCCCATACGCCCCCATTTGCAACGTTTTAATGTAACCCAAGAACTCAGAACTTAAGTGATTTAAAGTGAATTCGCTGAAATGCAAACCAGATAAAATGACTAAAGCCACTTTTAAACGGATATTAGGGATGCATGGGTGGGGGATTTCTTCCTAGAAATATGCTGATGGGACAATTATAGAAAGCATTCATCTTTGTTTTTAGCTATTAAAAATTATAAATCTAAACTGCTCAAACGAAGATCTAACAGAGCTCATGTAACCTGACCTACTAGAGATCCTAATACTAACCTGCCTCTTGTTAAAATCAAATCATCCAAACACCACCAGGAAGAAATCTGCAGTCCACTAACATCAGATTTATTTGTAAGGAACCATACTCTACGGGAGGCGTGGATACCCTTAGAAAAGGGAAAATGAAAAAGCGCCTTTTGTAAGATTTAGGCTCCCGCCAAAGGAATCAGCAGGGTCCAGGGAGAGCTGGGATAGATTTTGGATTGGACGCTGTTTCTGAGGCGGGATTAGGAGAAAACAAAACAAAACAAAACAAAAAAAACGGGGATTAACCAGGGATTGGATGCTCTTCTGAGGAGAAGGCCATTTAGTAATTGGGTAGCCCAGTAATCAGCGAAAATAGCAAAGTGGGCCTGGATATCATTAATGAGAGCACAGTATTAGTCAAGGAAGGGTGGAAATGGCATTTTACAGTTGTTGCATGACAGTGGGAAAAACGAGGTTCTCTGTTACCTTTGCAGCCAGCTTTATCTCTGTGTCTAGCCTCCTGGCACAGCTGCTTTTTCTTACTTTGAGCAGAGCTGATTTTCATTCTTTTGATCTTGGCCTATACCAAGAATTTTGGTTTTGACTCTTTCACCCAGCATATAGAACTAGACAGAATTAGGGTTCTGCTTTTGGAGCTCCACAGTGCTTTCAGACACATTTTAACATGGACAGAAGTTATTTTCACAATTCAAATTGTATCTTGCCCCTCCTAATCCTTATGCCATGCATGTACTTGGAAATAATAGATGAGTTTAATGAAGCAGTGCAAAAGTGGGGAGGTGAGGCAAAGAAGGTATTGAATTACAGAGAAGTGAAGAAACTAGGCACAGAGAACAGGAAAGAATGTTTTATGAGTGCTCATGTAGTGGGAATATTGGGGCAGGAGTAAAATGAGGAGATTTCAAAAAATGATGATGTTTAGACTCCCAGTGATCCTAGCTTCATAGAGGTCTTAAATGGAAGGACCAAGGGTCGAATTCACCCAGCAAAAATGTTTTATTTGGCCCACATGGTAGTTTTCCAAATATAGTTTAGGTAGATACCAAATGCAATAAATTAGGAGATTTTTACCTCAAAAGCTAGACTTCTAGTTTATACAGAAAATAGTTAAGTGCCCAGGGCCTGCCTCCATTCTGTATGTGAGAGCAAATTGCTCTTGTTAAGTACCAGTGTTCCATCATTTTACTACTCCTTGGTGAGATAGGATGAGTCTCTCTTAAACAGATGGGAATGCTCTTCAATTATTTTTTAAGCCTCTTCTAGATAAGCTTAAAGTTTCTCTTTAGGCACACCCAGAAGAATTCTCTCCTCTGCGCCTGTGGGAAGAACCCAGCCCTTAATAAGCGAGACCCGGGCAGCAGTTCTGGGAGCCATATTCTTCATTGGTGTGTACTCCCTTAGTGCATCAAACTCCTTCCCTTTCTCTTTTCCCTCCACCTTGTTTTCAGTAAACTTCTTTTGAGTCTGTTTTGCTGCCTCTCTTGATTCTATCTTGAGGGAAGGCAGAAACCCCTTTACCTATGACATTGGGAATAACTCAAGGTATGACTATGCCAGGCAGTGCCACTAAGTTTTACTCTTTGCCTTTTGACCCTCACCGTCTGCAATGTTCAAGGGCACCTGTAAGCCCAAAGGAACCCCTTGAGCACCTGTGATTTGGGAGGTAGGAGGAGTATCTTGAGAAAGGCTCAATTGAACCAGCTTGAGACCCTTCTTTCATTGGGCTGTGATCACAAGACTGTGATCAATGAAAGCCCTTCTTATATGCATATGCATGTTTTTTTTTCTGGGGAGTCCACAGTTTTGTCATATTTTTAAGTGATTGATAAAAAAAATTGCCCAAATATAGGAACATGTGAAATGTAAAATCTACATTTTAAGCTATATTGCCTCCTTTTACATTTATGAAAATCTACACTGGGCATTTTTACTATATTATGTAAATGATATTAATTTATATGAGTGGTCTGTAAATAATAATCTTCCCAAGAACAGGAATACCAATCCTTAATATATTGCTTTCTCATAGTAGTCATTTCATAATTATTTGTTAAATGAATAATCAATGAAGAAGAAAAAAGGAAAGCATATATGAGCCTTTATATGGACAAAATTTCACATAATTTACTTCCCCTAGAGGGAAAAAGATAAAGTTATATACCAACTTTGTTAGTATTCAAATAGTATGTTTGGTTTAAAATAGAAAATGGCCCAGAGTATATAATCTGCATCCTCCCTTCTCCCTACTACCCTTCCACCCGTCCATTCTTTGCTCTTTTCTGCCTATGCTTTAGCAAACTGATCGCCAAGGACTTCATCTCCTGGGCTACCTAGTCAAGTTGGCTGCTGTTTGGGTTTTTCTGATAGGAGGCACTGGTGGAAGAAAAGTCAGAGTATTTCTTCCCAATCACTCTCTGCTTTGACAATGCATCAGTCAGCAGCTTCATCTCTCTTACACAATAGTGCCTACCTGGTGGTCCCTCTTCTACAGTTCCAGCTGTCAGCTGGTTCTCCTCCCCATTCCCCCTCAACCTGATCATCCTGCTAGTTTCTGGGTGGCTACCATCCCTAGCTTGTTCCCTTAAACCTACCCCATCACTGTAAGTAGTATTTTCACAAACATTTGTTCCTTTGTCATGGGAAGGGAATTTTATTTGCTGAAGGGGCCCTGCCTAATACACATTCTCTGTGCCAGTCACTGTTTTAAATGCTTCATGTACATTATTTCATTTCATCTTCATGTACAGCCTAACAGGTAGGTACTGTTAGTGTTGTTACCAAACCAAAGTGGGGGTTCAGCTCCCCGTCCCAAACAATAGGTAAATTGTAGAGGCAGAGGCTGGTAAGAAAGGAAGGAGGTTTTCAATCAACTGCTGTACAATCTGGGAGAACGGCAGACTCTTGTCTCAGGCCATTCCCTCCAGGAAACCCGAGAAAAGCCCAGCCATCCTCAGCCAAACCAAAACTAAAGGCACCGTCCAGAGTTCCTTCTCCCATTTAAAGTTCCGTCCTTTGGGAACCACAGGTGGTCGCTGAGTGGTCATCCAGGCAGCTCAGCTTTCCTCCTGGCTGCTGTCAGGACTCAGGCTCCCTCCTGGAATGCCCGTGTGGGGCGGGCATCACCATGGGCCATGTGGGAACAGAAGTTCCCACAAACATAACAGCCAGTACATTGGCAAGGTGGGTAAGACTGTCCCTTCCTTCGCTTGGGTTTATATTAGTTTAGGGTGTGGAACAGACCAGGTGCTTTCTCAGAATGCCCAATTAACTTCCCAGACTTTTGCGCTGCAGGAGGCTCAACCCACTGACCAAACACATCTCTTCCTCCCACCATTCTGACTTCTATGGCACATGTGCCTGCCTTCTGGTCCCACCCACTATCAGGTACTGGAAGGAGGTAGGACAGCTTTTCCCCCTATCCAGTTATCTTGCTCGTGTCACAGGTCCTCAGGCAACACTTCCACCTGCTGCCATTTTGCTTAGGGATTAGGGTCTGCTGCCAGAAGTAGGGCCTCTGCGCCCAGGGCAGAGCCATTAGCAAGACACGAGTTTGGGGACCTGGAGCAATATGGACCCACCTACCACCTGCTATGATGAGGCAAAGCTATTGAGAGAAGTTTTAAGCCATAGCCCTCTATGAATTAGGAGGAAATGTAGAAAAGTTAAAACATGTTTTCAGTGATCTCCACATCTTTTCCACACCTCTACCCACCCTCTGCTTGCCTCCTGCATGCTGCCATATTAGCGTCATTTATGTTTTTCAGGATGACTACTGGACTTACAGGACTAAATTCTACATGTTTTCACTGACCCAAACCCACTTGAGCACAAATTGGATGTTTTTTATAATTTGTCTTAAAAAAAGAAAAGGACTTTGATTTTGCTGTTGTGACACATGAAGGAAGTGAACCCAACTATGACATCTACTCACCTGTTAGCATGATTTTAGGGCAGAATAGTCTTATGTTCCAGGCCTTGGCCAAGGTGGCTCAGTTATTGGAGCCTTGTCCCATATAACAAAAGGTTGCAGGGCACTTACCTCGGTTGCAGTTTCAATCCCTAGTCGGGACATGTATAGGAGGCAACCAATTGATGTTCTACCCTCCTCCCCCGCTTCCTCTCTCTCTAAATATCAATAAACATATCCTTGGGTCCTGGCTGCTGTGGCTCAGTGGATTGAGTGCCAGCCTGTGAACCAAAGGGTCACCAGTTCGATTCCCAGTCAGGGCACGTGCCTGGGTTGCAGGCCAGTTTCCCAACAGTGGGCACACAAGAGGCAACCGCACATTAATGTTTCTCTCCCTCTCTTCCTCCTTTACCCTGTCTCTAAAAATAAATAAAATCTTTTTTAAAAATAATATCCTCAGGTAAGAATTCTAAAACATTTGTTAAAAAAAAATAATGTTTCAGGCATGCTTAATTTAGGGCTGGAAACAGTGACAGTCATGGTGCTGGTAAGTATCTTGACCCACTATGCTGGACCCCTGCCAAAGCTCCTGCTCAGGAGGATATTAAAAGAGTAAACTTTTATATCAGGATTTCATTCGGACAGTATGGATGTATGGTAACTGTTGTAGGCCTAGACTATGACCAGGTCACTTCCACAATGTTCCCCAGCAGTACTTCCCCTAATCTCTTCCCCAAGGTCCTTGTCCATCACTGGAAGGATAGAACCTAATTGGTTGATGTTCTGTAAGCCATTCGATTAGGAACCAGAGACTCTTCTCTCACTGCCTTATTTACCTTAAGAATCAAACTGAGAGTTGGAAATCTAACTATAGTAGTGTTGACTGCTTTATCTTATTTAGGAAATAGTTTAGTAAATCAAAACTCTACTGTGTCCAGATTTCCCAGGCCAGTCAGACCACCTGGGTTTGAATTCCAGTCTCATCTTAATTCTGTGACTTGAGGAATGTTACATGTGATCTCTGGCTGTAACATGCTTACATGGTTAGTATAACCATGAAAAGCCATTTCTTTTCATCTTGCTCAGGCTTAGATAGCTCTGACAGATAATTCCATTTGTTGTGATACAGTATGAGTGGCTTTTTACTCTCTTTTCTCCATATATGAGTCCCGTTTCATTTCCACTCTTACTTTTTGTTTGAGGACACAGTATTTTATCTTCTGTTTACTTTTCTGTACCTCAAGGAAATGGTGAAAAAGACATAAGTGGCAAGATACAGGCTGCATTAGAAAGCCTGAGTCATGCTGTCCTTACTGAGTGCTTGTTCAGGCTGAGAATTTTATGTCATTTCCATGGGGAAACAGCCTCAGGCATCAGGTAGTCTCCCCACCTCAGTGGGTAGTCCTGGAACTTTTGCTTTCCTTACAGTTAGCCCCATAGTTTACTTTCCCCATATCACCAGCCTTTCTTGTAGCTATTTTGGTAATATACAGTGAGGAAATAAAAAAATGTGAGGAGGTCCATTATATTTATATCTCTACAAATTTGGGGATGACTCTAGCATGACGCAGAATTTGGTGTATTTATAAGGTCAGTATAGCTTGAAATAGGTAGGTGGATGAAACGGTGAAGTCAAGTAGTGAGCCCAATCATACTATACTCTGTTTCTGGAATGTTATGTTTCTTTGTGTGCCTGTTAGGTTTTTTTTTAATTTCTCTTTTTAATTTTAGGGTATACCTTTTTCATATTTTGGTTGCTGAATTGGTAAATTTATTAGACTTTTTAAAAAATAGATATTAAGGGATAGAAAATCTGTGGTGCAGTTTTAATTGGCCACCTGGACATTTCAAAAATTCCCCAGCACAAGGAAGTTTTCCTTTATACCCACACAGCTTTTGATATGCTGATATAATCAGATGCATTTGAAAATATTGCCACAGCACTGTACCTGAGAGTACCTCCACCACTCACTGCTGATTTTGGGTTCTTTCTATAACTGGTTATTTACTGTGTTGCATGAATTTCCTAATTTAACTCTCTGAGATTAATCTCAAATACAGCTTTTGGGATATGTGCTATTAGATTAGTCTGTCATGAGGAGGCATGGGCAACTACAGATTTCCAAACATACATACACACAATTTTGTATTAACACCAGAGGGTTCAGGCCTCCCTGAGCATAGTCCATGGACCCTTTGTGAAAAAAAATCCCTGATTGTGATGAGTCATAGATTTAATTTTTGACTAATGTCTTTAATCTACAAAGGACTTTGAGAAGTTATCTAGTTTATCCTAGTGCCTCCAGACAAAATAATTCTCATAAATATGGTGTACACGGAAGACTATTTTAAGAAACTGAACACTGGTTCTGGCTTTACAGCTAATTAACTATATGATCTTTGTCACTTTAATTTCTCAGTCTCACTTTGTCTTCTGTAAAACCAAGGGGCTTAGAATAGGTGCTCTTTAAAGTATCTTTTATCATTATGATTCTAATTATAGTAACACCTTCCAAAATAGATGATGCTTTAAACTCAGTGAAGAGTCTGCATGGTCTGCAATTAACCTCTGTTCTGTTCTGTCTGTAGTAGTTTTTACCATCAGAAACTTCTTCCAGATTTCTATGCGAAACCTCTCAGGCTATAGGTCTTCTTTATTTTATTTTCTTCTCAATCTTCTTAACATTATCTTTATCTTCCTTACCTATATCATTCTTAGACAAGTAAAGTCTTACTGGTGAAACCTAAGGAAGATTTCATCACTAAGTACCCCTTTTCTCACTTTTGAATTATTAATACACATGGTAAATGAGGTGAGACACAGTCTTAACACCCAAAGGAAGTTCATTAGATATTCTGTCTCTCAGATAAGAAGCTAAACAGTTGTAGTTGTGGTATCTGGTATTCCCTGTTGTATTCTCCTAGATGATACCCTTCTAAGCTTCACTCAGAGAGAAGATAGCATAACTGAAGGTACCACATTAAGAGAATAAGATAGACGTGAAGTCATTTATGTGAATCTGGAGCCGTCCTCCATTTTAGGCATCAGCATTAAGTTATATTCCCAGATTCCTGCAAAATCCTGTCTACTTAGAAATTAATAATTTTATGTTTTTTTAAATCAGCTTTTCAATGTTAAAAGTAATAATTGCACATTATTTCATTATTTTTTAAATTTTATTGTATTTTTTCCATTACCACTTAGGCCCCTTATGTTCCCTTCCCCCTTACCCCCCACAATCAAAACATTGTTGCCCATGTCCATGAGTTCTTTATCCTTTTTGCTCAATCCTTCCATCCACTAACCTCCCCCTTCCTCATAGCTGCCATTCTGCTTTCTATCTATGAGCTCATCTCTATTCATTATTTCAGATTGTTCATTAGGTTCACATATGAGTGAAATCATTTGTTATTTGTCTTTCTCTGACTGGCTTTCAGGTCCATCCATGCTGATGCAAGAGTAAAATTTTCTTTTTTTATGGCCAAGTAATAGTCCACTGTGTAAATGTCCCATAGTTGTTTTATCCACTCATCTACTGATGGACACTTGGGTTGCTTCCATATCTTGGCGATTATAAATAACACTGCAATGAACATAGGGGTGCTTCTGTTCTTTTGAATTAGGGTTTTGGGTTTCTTCAGATATATTCCCAGAAGTGGGATCACTGGATCAAAAGGCAGATCTATTTTTAATTTTCTGAAGTAACTCCATACAGCTTTCCTCAGTGGTTGCACTAGTCTGCATTCCCACCAACAGTGCAAAAGTGTTCCCCTTTCTCCTCATCCTCACTAGCACTTGTTTGTTGATTTATTGACAATAGCCATTCTGGCAAGTGTGAGATGATACCTCTTTGTGGTTTTAATTTGCATCTCTCTGATGATTAGTGACATTGAGCATCTTTTCTTATGGTCTATTGCCCATCTATATGTCCTCTTTGGAGAAGTGTCTATTCAGGTCCTTTGCCCATTTTTTAAATTGGATTGGTTGTTTTCTTGGTGTTGAATTTTGTAGGTTCTTTATAAATTTCATATTAACCCTTTATCAGAAGTATTGGTGAATATGTTCTCCCATTCTGTGGATTGTCTTTTTATTTTGTTGATAGTTTCCTTTGCTGTGCAAAAACTTTTTAATTTGATGTAGTCCATTTGTTTGTTTATTTTTTCTCTTGTTTCTCTTGCTTGGGAGATATATCAAATAAAATACTGCTATTAGCAAAGTCCAAGATTTTACTGTCTGTTATTCCCCAGGTGTTTTATGGTTTTGGGTCTAGTATTTAAGTCTTTAATCCATTTTAAATTTATCCTTGTGTGTGGTATAAGAAGATGGTCTAGTTTAATTTTTCTGCACATATCTGTCCAATTTTCCCAACACCATTTATTGAATAAACTATTTTGCTCCCATTGTATGTACGTGCTTCCTCTGTTGAATATTTTTTTAAGATTTTATTTATTTTTAAAGAGAAGGGAAGAGGGTGGAGGCAACAGATAAAATGCTTCTCAGATAAGGTCAAGCTAAAGGAGTTCATCATCACCAAGCCCTTATTATGTGAAATATTATGTGAAATGTTATCTAAGAAAAAGAAGATAAAAAATATGACAGTAAAAAGACAGCAAACTCACAGATATTAACAACCACACCTAAAACAAAAGCAAACTAAGCAAACAGCTAGAATTGGAGCGGAAACACAGAAATGGAGGGTTAGTAACGGGAGTGGGAGGAGGAGAGAGGGGCAAAAGGTACAGAGAACAAGTAGCATAGATGGGTAGGAAATAGGGGGAGGGCAAAATTAGTGTGGGAAATGTAGAAGCTAAAGAACTTATGACACATGGACATGAACTAAAGGGTGAAAATAGCCATCATAAACAAAGCAACAAACAAGTGTTGGAGAGCATATGGAGAAAAGGGAACCCTAGTGTACTGTTGGTGGGAATGCAGACTAGTGCAGCCACTGTGGAAAACAGTATAGAATTTTCTCAGAAAACTAAAAATGGAACTGCCTTTTGATTTGGTAATCCCACTGCTGGGATTATACCCTAAGAACCCTGAAATTTCAATCCAAAAGAACCTATGCACCCCAATGTTCATAGGAGTACAATTTACAATAGCCAAGTGCTGGAAGCAACCTAAGTGCCCATCAGTAAATGAATGGATCGAAAAACTGGTACATTTACACAATGGAAAACTACGCAGTGGAAAGAAAGAAGGAGCTCCTACCCTTTGCAACAGCGTGGATGGAACTGGAGAGCATTGTGCTAAGTGAAATAAGCCAGGCAGTGAAAGACAAATACCATATGATCTCACTTATAAGTGGAACCTAATCAGCAAAACAGACAAACAAGCAAAGTATAACCAGATGAGAATTAAGAACAAACTGACAGTAACCAAAGGGAAGGTGGGAGGGGATAATGGGAAGGGGGGGAAGAGTTTTCAGGAACATGTATAAAGGACACATGGACAAAACTAAAGAATCAAGGGTGAGAAGTGGGGATGGCTGGTGGGGGGGGAACGGGGGGGAATGGAGACAAGTGTACTTGAACAACAATTTAAAAAGTTAAAAAATATATATATTATTTTTTAAAATTAGAAAAACTAAAGATTAGGTATTCTTAAAGACCGCCCTTTGCAGTACAACAGCAGACCTGAGTAACTGGTACAGAAACTATGGCTCAAAAAGCCTAAAATATTTAATATCTGTTTCTTTACAGGAAACATTTGCCAACATCTGCCTTAGGCTATCACTGAGGCCAGTGAGTCTCTCCACTGAACACCAGACTATGTGGTCAGTAAGCATAAATATTTGGCTCTTATGAGCAAGGAAAGGGGGGGGATAAGAAATGGAACTGGATAGGTGGTCAGCAATGTCTATGTTACCACACATTTTCCATAGAAATTTCAATGAGCTCTCTCAGAACAGATTCATCTTTAAAATTTCATAGGTAAGGGCAACTCATGTCTGTCTCAATGGTGAAAAGGGAGCTGGCTTTCACATTGCTCCAGGCTAGGCAGAAGGTTTGGTATAAGGATTAATGTAATTGTTTCCTTACTGTTTACAAATAGAAGCCCCAGCTAGTATGGCACATGAATCTTCTGTCTTCTGACTCCCACTCACCTCTCCAGCATCCCCTGCTACCTCCAGCATATAACACTGTAGGCTATAGCTTCTCCCACTGTGAAGCACTTAAAATTTCCTGAATTCACTCAGGCTTTTTCTTCCTCTTTGCTCTTGTCCATGATAGAACCTCTATCTGAAACTCTTTTCCCTTTTGTCCACATAGAAATTTTCTAAGCAGAGACTTTAGGATAGAACATAATTGTTATTTCCTCTGAAAAACCTTACAGTGCTATATTTGGGGTCTAGCTTACTTTGTTGTCTTTGCTTGGGTTCCCTAAAAAGAACACCTGAGACAAGGGCTCACGCACGTTCACTTATTTGGGGGACGTAATCCCAGGGGAAAAGAGCTCGGGGTAAAGGACTAGGGGTAAAACAGGATTAGAAGGAAACCGATGCAGAGGTACATTATTGATCTGGTTACCTTTGTAGGCAATGAGGGCTCTTCCCTGCTGGAGAGCTTCTGAGAGGTCAGAATTCAGCACTGTTTGCTAAGACATAGAAAAAAGAAGCATCTCATCTGCTATTGATATACTGCTGCTCTAGGGAGTGTTTGCTTTCTCATGTTTCCATATTTGCAGGGCAGAGAAGACCAAGGCTAGACAGTAAGAGACACCTGGCTTAACAATCAGGTGTCCTCATGGCTTAGCTGGTAGCTTTGTGAAATGGGCATAAGAGGTATCTGATATGTCCTACAATGTGTACTCCTCAGAACTGTTAGCCTGCATTGTATGCAGTCTATCATAGAGCCTTCAAGATGGTAGCTGGCAACAATGCTTACAAAAGATTCAATACAGAAATGTGAGCAGAACAAGCAACATTCTGTGAAGCCATGATTGGTCTCAAGGCCATAAGTGATAAATTCATCCTCTGTCTCTTTATCTACATTGTTTGCCTGGTGGGTTACCCACTTTTTCATCTTGGAGGAGCCAGAGACCTCAGTTTCTTTAGACTGAGGGGGTAAGGGCTGTTGCATTTGTCCATTTATGATTATCATTGGGTACGGAAGCACTAAGAACTGGGTATGGAAACATTTTGCTGCTCACTGCTTAGCAGGTTCAATTGGCATAGTGCCATCAGTGTTGCTTGATGTTTTCAAGAATGTCAAGTTGATCAATGCCCTTGTGGACTACACATATTGCTACAGAGAGCAAGAAAGTTAATATAGCTCTGGAGCAAGACAGTAAATGTGTTCTGCTCTCCTTACCACTTAATGGTAACTGCTTTTGCTCCTTTTTACTGAAAGGGATTGAAAGATCCTGTTCACTAATGTAATAACCACATACTTGGTACCAAAGGCTGTGTAGTTATATTCTAGTAAATATACCACAGCAACTGTGATTTGATCTATTCTTCGGTTAAGTTTATAGTAGTACACATCATTTTTTATGATGTATCTTGTTTAGCCAGTGGCCAAATAGGCTACATGGGTGACTTGAATAGGAATATGATGGGTACTAACACCTCCAAATTCTTTAAGTCTTTAATGGTCTCTATATTTTCCCTCAGGATGTTGTATTCCTTCTGATTCACTGTCTTAGCCAACTAGAATGTAAAGTTTCAGAAGCTTCCACTGGTCCTTCCTGTTGTACTGTTACTACACATGTCAAGAAACCAACGTAAGCATTCTGCCAGTTGCTAAGTATACTCCACTCCAATTGTTCACTTAGAAACCAGGGATATCAGCAAAGGTGTGTCTGTGACTCTACTGGACCACTTTAAGAGGATCTTGGGCCATCTGGTTTCCCACTCTACCTGGAGGCTATGATAGTGCTTCTAGCTTCTTGGTAATAGTGTCAGCTCAGATCCTGATCCATCAAGCCTTGAAATGCCTGTACTGTATGTTTCCTTTTGTTACTGTACAATTTCTCCATAAGTGGGTATATGTTTTTTTTAGTGAACAATCGGGGGAACGTGTGGTATTACATACTTGTGCTGGTATAGCTGGGTCTTTACACAGCCTCCTCTTCAAATGGTGGACTTTGGGTCTGAGAACTTGCTTAAATCTGTAAACTGGGTGAGAGGTTTTAATTTTCCATTGAGACAGCTGGCATCAGCCTTCTGTTTATCAGCTGTTGATTTTTTCTCATTGTACATATAGGTCAAGTAACACCTATGTGGATAGTCATTTAACTTGCCCCGAGGAATACTGTGGTCTATTAAACATTATTTCAAAACCCTGTGGGTAAAGACATTTTGGTTGCCCTGCTGGTCTTGCCACTCATTATTGTAATTATCATGTGGCTACTGATATTTTGGATTCAATCCAATATTCAATCCAATATTAGGAAGTGAGTTCCATATCAGCATCTCTTACTGTCAACTAGAGTGAGGAGCTACAACTGAGCTTCTTCAAAGATGCCAGGGATACCTTCGTCACTGTATTTCTTACTGCCTCGAAGATGGGTATGTCCTTCAGGCCCTTACAAAAAACGTGGTCAGATAGAAGGTCCTCAGGGCTCGTATTATAAATTTATTCTAATATTCTAACCCCACCGCACCTTTTGACTCCTTCCTCAAGGCAGTCAATGCACTTCTAAAATCTCTCCTGCATTTGCTACTGGCCTTCATCCTATCCAAGGTTTAGGAAGCCATTCAGCAGTATATTAAGACTAGCTCCCTGTATCCTTGCTACATCATGAAACTCCAAGTGTTCTAAATGTCAGTAAATTCTCTCCTGTACACCATTATATTCTGTCCTCCCTGACCCCAAACTCTCAAGATTCACTAGCATACCTTTTCCTCAGTGCCTTCAGGTAAGATTAACCAGGTCTACAATTATTTATTTATATGCTGTTATTGCCTTATCTGAGGTTTGTGCAGGATCTCCATGCAAAGGAAGGCCATTCTCCTCAATCAAAGCAGAAGAAACTACTGTGCCAACACAAAGTTCAGAATAATCTGGGCATTTACATTTCTCAGGTTTGTCCACCTGAATGCTCCAGTTGTGAGTCTCTAGGTTCCATTCTTCCCCTACTAGGTCCCTGCCTTTTCCATAGGAGACTTGTCAAGGCAGTGTTTTTCAGCTTCTTTTGTAGTTATGCTACGTTACAATTCAATCCTGGGTCTGATTATCAGCACAGTTTGCTTATGGATGCAAAAGATAGCATCTCTTTAAATAATGCTTTGGAAGTTTTCTGATTTTCATGGCTTGCCTAGAATTGAAAGTAGTAACTTGGGCCTACCCTTTTCTTTTCTTTTTTTTTAATTTTAATTGTTGTTCAAGTACAGTTTTCTGCCTTTTACCCCCCGACCTTTCCCACTTCCCTCCCATTTCCACCCCCCTTGTTATTGTCCCTGTGTCCTTTATAATTGTTCCTGCAAACCTTTCCCCTTTTCCCCTGAAATTCCTTCCCCTCTCCCCTCTGGTCACTGTCAGCCTGTTCTTAATTTCAGTGTCTTTGGTTGTATTTTGCTTGTTTGTTTGTTTTGTTGATTAGGTTCTTGTTAAAGGTGAGATCATATGGTATTTGCCTTTCACTGCCTAGCTTATTTCGCTTAGCATAATGCTTGTGCCCTTAACAAAAGTGAGTCAATCCACAGGTCTCATAAATACCATTGTCTTTAGACTGTTCAATGACCATCCCTAGTCCATAAGCAAATGCTTGACTTTCCATCTATACCACACCCCAATCAACCACCAGTTAAAGTCTCAGTGATGCCAACTCAGGCCAGGGTTATCACCTCCCATACTTTCCATCAGCAGTAGAAGTGTCTGATTGGCAAGGTGTTCAGTTCCAGAATCCTTTCCTGGTATTTGCTTTGTAGTCTACTCCCAATATCAAATGTCTTATCTTGGATTCCCTTGAAAGGCAGTTTGAGACAAGAACTTGGATGCAGTTGGCCTACTTTGGGAAGTGATTCCAGGGAGCAGGAGTTGAAGTCTGGAGAGGAATAGTAAATGGAAGGAAAGAAAGCCAATCTGAGGGTGTATGATTGAGCTAGTTGCCACTGTGGGCACCTGGACCTTGGTCCTACTGACAGTCCTTTGAGAGCTGTGTGAATGGTGCCACAGAATTGTCAGAAGTATTCAGCACAGAAGAGATGATTGTTTACTAGCTCTGCTCTTGAGTGGTAAAGGTTGTTCCAGTAAGTGTCAACTCGCTATACTCCCCAGTCTGTGCCTGTGCCAAAACAGCTGGGTGGGCTTCTGCAGGCATCCCATGTGATAGTGGCAGAGAAGCCCTACTGCAAAAAACAAGAGATGCTCCATGCACTCAAGACAAGGTCACGACAGAGTATAGTTGGCCTTGGCAGCAATGGCTTGTGCAAAAAAGTATGCTAAGAGAATATGAAAAAGGAATAAAAGATGTCTGACACACACATGTATACTTTTATTGTGCTAATCACACTATATCACAGATATTTCTGTGTACCTGTCATCAATCCTGGATACCAAGTACTTTAAAAATAGAGACATGGGGTGTATGGGCATTATGTGCCTCCCGAAGTGATTCATTGAGAAGACGACAATATCACTTCTGTGACATTCCTACCAAAAGCCGTCTCCTAAATCTAATTATGAAGACACAGCTGACAAACTCAAATGAAGAGATGGTTTACAAAACTTATAGCCTGTACTGCTAAAAAAAAAATTATGTCATGAAAGACAAAGAAAGACTGTAGAATTGTTCCAAATTAGATAAAAACCAAGCGCAACACATGACCCTGAATTTTGTTTAGCTATAGCAGACATGGGGACAAATGGCAAAATTTGAATATTATCTCTATGTTAAACAATAGTTTTGCATGAGTGTTAATTTCCTGATTTTAATTGTTGCATTATGGTTATGTAAAAGAATGTCCCTGTTTTTTGGAAATACATGATGAAGTATTTAAGGATAATGGAACATCATGTGTGAAAGTCTCATAGAAAAAATAATAATAAATTGTTACTGTTTGAAGAACCTAGATGAAGGATATGTGGAAATTCTTTGTAAGTTATTTCAACAAGTTGTGTCAAAAATAAAAATTTTAGTTTTAAACAAAATATGGATATATATTTACTTATCCATATATGTATCTATCTATGCATATGTTTTTTTGTTTTTCAATCACCTAACACAATGCTTGCTGTCACATAGAGGATTTTCAGTAAATGTCCTAGAAATCAGGAGAGGACTGCTCTGAAACAAATAAAGCAAGGGCAGATTTCTGGGTGATTCAGCACTTCCTTTTCCTCTGATGATAGTTCAGGAAATCCTGCTTAGGACTTGAGCTCTTTTACCGTAGGCTACTGTAAAATTTCTAAATGAAAACCATGCTTTAAAAATGTACCTTAATCAACTAATTTAGGAAGACGTTATACCAATTCTCTACAATCTCACTCAGAGGATAAAAGCAGAGGGAATATTCCCAACTCATTTTATGAGGCCAGCATCACCCTAATATCTAAATTAGACAAAGATGTTATAAGAAAGATAGAGACCAACATATCTCATGAACATAGATGCAAAAATCTTCAACAAAATATTGGCAAATTGAACCCAACAATGCATAAAAAGAATTATACACCATAACTAAGTAGGATTTATCCCAGTTGTGCAGGCTGGTTCAACATTTGAAAATCAATTAATGTGATCTATCACATCAATAGGCTAAAAAAGAAAAATTACATGATCATATTAATAGATGCAGAAAAAACATTTGACAAAATGCCATACCCATTCATGATAAAAACTCGATTACCTCGAAGTAAAGGGGAACTTCATCAACTTGATTTAAAAAATGTACAGCCTACATCATACTTAATGGTAAGAAATTAGAAACTTTCCCACTAAGATCAGAAACAAGGCAAAGATGTTCCCTCTCACTTCTCCTTTGCAACATTGTGCTGGAAAAACTTAATACAAAAAGACAAGAAAAGGAAATAAAAGGTACACAGATTGGAAAAGAAGAAATAAAACTATCTCTGCTTGCATAGTTAACATGGTTATCTATGTACAAAATCCAAAAGAAAAAACAAGAAAACCTGAAACTAATACAAGGGGGGACCCAAAAATCCCCAGAATTTTTTTTATAAAAAATTGTGTATTCGTACACATTTAAACTTCAGTCACCTTCAACGGACTCTACATTTGATGCAGTACACCTATTGAGACATGTTTTCCACTGCTCAAAACAGTTTTTAACTCATCAATTTTGATGTCTTTTAGTGCTTCTGCTGTTTTTTGTTTGACCTCTTCCACATTGGCAAAACATTTCCCTTTGAGGACTTTTTCCATCGGAGAAACAAAAAAAACTCACTCAGGGTGAGATCGAGTTATTAGGGAGGGTGGGGCATGGGGGATCATGCTGTTTTTGGTCAAAAACTGCTGAACACTCAACGTGGTGTGGGTAGGTGTCTTGTAAATCACCTATCATGAAATGGGCAAACGTGTGGTAAGAGTCTTTAAAAAAAAAATCCACCGAAGCTAAATGCAGCTTCTCACAACAGCATTGGCTGGTACACTGATACAGATGGGTTCCTAGAACACTCACCTAGCCAGGGAAGCCTGTACTACAAGGGGCCCAACTACCACAAGATAATTCCAGGTGTTTGGGGTCCCCCTTGCAAGTAATTATAGCCAGGTTCCAAGTTACAAGATTAATATATCTATAACTCAATTGCTTTTGTATATAGTAGCAATTAAAAAGTGGAGTTTGAAATTAAAAACAATACCATTTATATTATCACCCCCCAAAAAATGTAACACTACAGTATAAATCTAACAAAATATGTGTAGATCTATATAAGGAAAACTGGAGGACAAAAATAAAGAAATAAATAAATGGAAAGATATTTCATATTTATAAATAGGAAGACTCAATATTGTCAAGATGTCAGTTCTTTTCAACTTTATATACAAATCCAATGCAATCCTAATCAAAATCCCAAGTTATTTTGTAAATATCGACAAACTGATGCTACAGTTTATATGGAGAGGCAAAAGACACATAACAGCCAACACAATATAGAAAGAAAAGAACAAGATAGCAGCGTAGGCAGATGTGACTCACCCTTTTGCACAACCACATCAAAATTACACTAAAATACAGAACAACCAACACTCAGAACCATCAGAAATCGAGATGAATGGAAGTCTGACAACTACAGAATTAAAGAAACCACATCTATCCAGACTGGAAGGAGGGCCACAGATGTGGAATGGACAGGTCTCACACCCACATGTGGTGGGTAAAAATTTAGGAAGGATATCTTGGGAGCAAGGAGTCCCAGCCCCACACCAGGCCCCCTAGCCCAGGGTTTCAGTGCCAGGAAGATAAGTTCCCACAACTTCAGGCTACAAAATCCAGCAGGGATTGAGACAGTGGAAGAAACTGCTAGATCCCCAAGCAGTTCCTCTTAAAGAACCCATACACAGACGCACCTACTCAGACTCACTCTCTCTGGGCTCCAGCACCATGGTAGCACTTTGAAAGGCATTAGTGGCATACTGGGAGAAACTGAAGTGTCTGGCATCAAGGCAAGCAGAGGCTGTTGTCCCATAACTAAATCCTCCCTCCATAAAGCCACAGAGCCGGCAAGCTGGAGCCATATCTGAGACTCCATCAACCTGCCTTGGAGATCCCCAGAGACTATACACCACCCAATTTATGGGCCCACCCAAGCTGCTTCTCAATATGAATGGCTGGTCTTGGCTCATACTGCACAACGTCCTAAACCCTCTCAAACAAGCAACAGCTGGCCTCAGTGAGCCCCAAGCCCAGCACTAGAGCAGCCAACCTAGATTCAGAGCTTGGCTTTGCCTGGGAATCTCCAAGCACAGCACAAGTAGCAGCCATTTCATATTGCTTTATAGCTCAGGCAAACCACTGGGGGTGGGGGCTAACCTTGGCCTGAACCACCCAGGAAACCCCAGGCCAGTGCACCCAGTGGACAACTATAGACCATATCAGAAGACCACCACCCTGCCCCCGCACAGCTGATTTTCCACAGAGGGCAGAGGTTGGTAGTAAGTGGTCACATCCAATCCTTGCAACTGACTGGCCTGGGAAAATCCCTCCCATTGATCTGCCAACAGCAACCAAGGCTCAACTACAAGAGGAGGGTGTACTCAGCCCACAGGAAGGGGCACCTCAAGTACCCAGCTTGGATGATAAGGGAGGCTGTGCCACTCGACCCTACAGAACACCTCCTACATTAGCCACAAGACATGGAGTCAAAGTAGCTCTACCTAATACATAGAAACAAACACAGGGAGGCTGCCAAAATGAGGAGACAAAGAAACATGGATCAGATGAAAAAACATCAAAACTCCAGAAAAAGAGCTAAATGAAATGGCGATAAGCAATCTATCGGATCCAGAGTTCAAAACGCTGGTTATAAGGGTGCTCAAGGAACTTAGTGAGGACCTCAATAGCGTAAAAAAGATCCAGTCAGAAACAAAGGATACACTAATTGAAATAAAGAACAATTTACAGGGAAACAATAGAGTGAATGAACCCAAGAATCAGATCAATGATTTGGAACATAAGGAAGCAAAAAACAACCACGCAGAACAAGACGAAGAAAAAAATTTAAAAAATGAGGAGAGTATAAGCAGCCTCTGGGACAACTTCAAGAAGTCCAACATCCTCATCATAAAGGTGCCAGAAGGAGAAGAGGAAAAGCAAGAAATTGGAAATCTATTTGAAAAAAATAATGAAAGACATTCCCTAATTTGGTGAAAGAAATAGACACGCAAGTTCAGGGAGCACAGAGAATCTAGAACAAGATGGATGCAAAAAGACCCACCAAAGTCATGAAAAGCAGAGACCTACAGCCAAGACTGCTCTACAGGGGCACCACCTCTGCTCTTTTTACTTCACCCTGCCTGGCCCCCAATACTTGATTGGTTAGCCAATGACAGGTAAGATTCCTCAAGAGAGGGATGACCTAAGACAGACATTGTCACTATGGGGCCCTCAGGGAAGGACTTGGGGGGCTATAGAAAAAGGGGGTGATGGATGCTCGCCCCTTGGCTTTGACATAGCCCGAGTCCTCATTCTGTCTGCAAGAAATCTCCTAATCTCTTGGCTGCCTTACTTCCCCTGCCTGACTTAAGCCTGAAACAATGCCTTAAGCCTGAAACAAAGCTGGTGGCAGGTGGCACCCTGTGCTGGAAAGGGTGGGTTCCCTAGGGCAATGAAGCCTAAGAAAGAAAACATAAAATCCTATGAAACCTACTTTGCTAATACCTTCAATTTAAATAATAAGGGACCAAGCAGGAAGTGAGTTTGTTCCTCAAAGTTTTATGGCCATTTAGCTATCTGATCCTGACTGAAAATAAGCCCTCAGAGTTCTTAGAATGTTATCTATGTTTAATCATTTCTGCCTGACAGTGATTGATGAGCTTTATTTCTGTGCAAATTGAACCCAATAAAAGCCTGTTAAGGCAAGGGTCAGGGCTCTCTCCCCTACAGAGTGTGGCTGCACTGTCCCTTTTCCTCCACAGGACTTGGTAGTCCGTGTGAATGTATCTCATCTCATCCATAACGCCGTGGACACTGCGGGCCAGTGTCCGCATCATCACCAAACTGTTATTATATGAAATATTAAAGGGACTTATTTAAAAGAAGGAAGAAGATCAAAACAATGAACAATAAAATGGCAAAAGTACAAATCTATCAACAATTGAATCTAAAAAAACAAAGCAAACAAGAAGAAGAGATAGAATCATGGATATAGAGATCATTTTGATGATTTTCAAATGGGAGTGGGGTGTAGGGGACTGGGTGAAGAGATGACAGGATTAAGAAATACAAATGGAGAGTTACAGAATAGCCATGGGTATGTAAAGTACAGTATAGGAAATGGAGTAACCAAAGAACTTAAACACATGACCCATGGACATGAACAATGGTGGAGGGATTGCCTGAGGGAGTGGGTGGTGCTGGGTGGAGGGGGGCAATGGGGAAAAAATCAGGACAACTGTAATAGCACAATCAATAAAATATAATTAAAAAATAAAATGAAAACTAATTCACCAATAGAAAAGAAGAACAAAGCTGGAGAGCTGACACTATCTGACTTTAAGACTTCCTATAAAGCTACATTAATCAAAGCAGTGTAGTACTGGTGAAAGGTTAGCCAGATGTATAAATAGAACAAAATAGAGAACCTCAAAATAGTAGTGGGTATATATAATCAACTTATCTTTCACAAATGAGCAAAGGCAATACAATAGAGAAAAGACAGTCTTTTTAAACAAATGGCACTGGAACAACTGGACATCTACAAGCAAGAAAGTGAATCTAGACTCAGACCTTACACCCCTCACAAAAATTAAATCAAAATGGGTCACAGATTGAAATGCAAAATGCAAAATGCAAAGCTATATAACTCCTAGAAGATAGTAAAGAACTTAGATGACCTTGAGAATGGTGATGACCTTGAGTATGGGGTTGACCTTTTAGATACAACACGAAGGGTCTGATTCATAAAAAACTAATGGATAAACTAGACTTCATTAAAATTAAAAACTTCTGGTCCATGAAAAACAATGCCAAGAGAATGAGAAGACAAGCCACAGGCTGGGAGAAAATATTTGCAAAAGACATATCTCTTAAAGGACTGTTATTCAAAATATAGAAAGAATGTTTAAGACCTACCTTAAGAAAACAAACAACCTGATCTAAAAATAGCCCAAAGATCTTAAAAGACACTCCATCAAACATGCCAAATAAACATAAAATGCTCCACATCATATGTCAGGGAAAGGCAAATTAAAGTACCAGTGAGACATTATTACATACCTATTAGAATGAACAAAATTTGGAACACTGCAACACCAGAGGCTGGCAAGGATATGGAGCAGCCGGGCCTCTCAGCCATTCCAGCTGGGAATGCAGAATGGTACAGCTACTTTGTAAGATAGTGTATTG
The DNA here is from genome assembly GCA_004027475.1 of Anoura caudifer. Taxonomy (NCBI): domain Eukaryota; kingdom Metazoa; phylum Chordata; class Mammalia; order Chiroptera; family Phyllostomidae; genus Anoura; species Anoura caudifer. The sequence goes on along the minus strand of PVKU01012830.1, from coordinate 5,707 downwards.
ATTTTTTATAAAACTAAACATACTCTTACTGTATATATGATCCAGCAATTTTATCCCTTGGTATTTACCCAAAGAAGCTGAAAACTTATATTCAAAACATAACCTGCACGTGGAAGTTTATAGCAGCTTTATTCATAATTGCCAAAATTTGATAGCAACCAAAATGTCTTTTGGTAGATGAATGGATAAATAAACTACGGTACATAAAGAAAATGGAATATTATTCAGGACTAAAAAGAAATAAGTTACCAAGCCATGAAAAGTCATGGAAGAATCTTTAAGGCATATTACTCAGAGGAAGAAACCAATCTGAAAAGGCTATACACTGTGTGGTTCCAACTGTATGACATTCTGAAAAAGGCCAAACTATGGAATCGGTAAAAAGATAAGTGTTTGCCAGGGTTTGTAGAGGTAGGCACAGTAAAGGTTGTGGGTAGATGTGGATGAGGGATGAATAGACAAAGCACAGAGGATTTTTAGGGCATTAAAAAGACTCTATTTCAGCAGCCCTCAACCTTTTTGGCTTCAGAGTCTGGTTTCATAGAAGGCAATTTTTCTTTGGAAAAGGGTTGAGGGGGATGGATTTACAACCTGCCACCCAATGCAGGTTAATTGTCACTTTCCACTCACTCATAGGGTTTTGATATGAACCTGGAAGCAACTGATTTATTATGATCTCTGTGCAGTCACACCTCTGTGCCACTGATAATCTGTATTTACAGCCACTCCCCAGCATTTGCATCACCACCTCAGCTCCACCTCAGATCATCAGGCATTAGATTCTTGTAAGGAGTGAGCGACCTAGATCCCTTGCACACACAGTTCACAGTAGGGTTCATGCTCCTGTGAGAATCTAATGCTGCCACTGATCTGACAGGAAGTGGAGCTCAGGAGGTAATGTGAGCGATGGGGAGTGGCTGTAAATATAGATGAAGCTTTGTCTCACCTACTACCCATCTCCTGCTGTCCAGCCTAGTTCCTAATAGGCCACAGACCACTGGTCTATGGACTGGGGGGTGGGGACTTTTGCTCTATATGAATCTATAATGATAGAAGCATGTGTTAGACAATTTTTAACTTTATTCTTTTAAAAGAAAGGGTTTATTTGGCCACTGCTAGAAGAAGGGGAAGAAGGAGAAAGGGGAGAAAAAAGAAAAAGAAGAACCAGTAGCAGCATGATCAGATAGAAAGGACACATCCTTTGTCTAGAAATTTGCAAGTGGTTTTACACATTGAGTGAGAGGAAGGGGGAAGAAAGGTATATATCACCAGAAAGAACTATAGATAAAGGGATGGGAGAAAGTTAAGTAGGGCCAGCTCTGGGGCAGCCCTACTTAACTGGGGTAGAGTATGCGTAAAGAAATGTCTGCTCCTGTGGATTGGCTGTGGGCAGCAGTCAGAAAAGTCCACATGCAAGCAGGAAGCAGATGCTCCTGAAATTTGATGATGCTTGGTTAAAGTAACCTGCAGGAATAGTAACCTGAAAATTAATCCAAAGTTCCAGCAGGCACAGAAGGAACGTGAGCAGGCTTTTTGTTAGCTGGCCTATAGCCATGAACAGTTTTAACAGTTCTGTCTTTCACTCTCCAGCAATGTAATTAAATTTAGAACGTCTCCAAACTTTCTCCTTGTTGCATGCCATTATATATTTGTAATAAACCATAGACTGTACAGCACCAAGAGCCAACCCTAATATAAACTACGCGTTTTAGGTAATAACATGTGTCAGTGTAGGCTCATCAACTGTAATAAATTCGCCACCATAGTTGGGGACGTTGATGACGAGGGAGGCTGTGCATGTGTGGGGAAAGGAGCTAAATGGGAAATCTTTGGACTCCCCTGCAATTTTGCTGTGAACCTAAAACTGCTTTATAAAAATTAAAGTATTTAAATATGAAAAAGGTACACTGAATTAATGGACAATTAGTTGGGCAGCCATTAATAAAAATATAAAGATTGGGGTTTGGGCAAGTGTAAATGAAATATGAAAGTTAAAACATAAAACATTGCATATACTCTGGAATTTACTAAAATGGCTATATGTGGAAAGAGAACAAACATAGTCCAAGAAAAGAAGGAATTACTTATATAAATGAAGGAAATAGAATTCTTTTTAAAAGTTGACTTAATAGTACAGTTTTATTAAATTAAAAAAAAAGGAATAGAGATGAGGTCTTACTCATGTTTATATTCCCAGCACTTAGGAAGTCACCTGGCATCTGTTAAGGTGCTCCACAGAAAAACCTTAATGCTGCTGGTGACCACAGGGAGAGCCCTCCTGTGAGGAAACCCATGTAGAGAAAAGCACGGAGGAGCCTGGAATGAGGCTCATACCTCAAGAGTCAGCTCTGAACTCATTGATGCTTGAAAACTGTGAATCCTCAACTTCCTTTTACATAAGCCAGTGATTTCTGTTTTAGCCTGAAGCATAGGGTTGGCCAAAAAGTCCATATGGGTTTTTCTATAAAATAAGACACATTTTTCATTTTCACCAATAACCTTATTGATTTGGATATTTTGAGTATGTTGGCTATCTCCCATGTGATATAACATTGATTGTTCTCAATTAATGTCATGATTTGATCGCTATCAACTTCAACTGCCTACCCAACTGCGGAGCATCATCCAGTGAGAAATCTCCAGCATGAAACTTCACAAACCACTTTTGACACGTTTAATCAGTCACAACATCTTCTCCATAAACTGCACAAATCTTTTTGTGTGTTTCAATTGCATTTTACCTTTCTTGAAATAATAGAGCATAGTATGTCCAAAATGTTGCCCTTTTCTACCATCTTCAATATTAAAATGGCTACAGAAAATATCACCAATTTTGATAAGTTTTTTTAATGCGCGCTGATATGACAGCTGTCACAATACAATGTAACAAAATTGTTTTGAATGAAGTTAAAGACAAGTGCTACTAGAACCATTTTATGGGGAAAAAAACAAATGCACTTTTTGGCAAACCCAATAGTCTGAGCCAGGCTCCTGTACTTGCAACCAAAAGCAACCACCACCAATAAACAAACTAGAACTAAAACAGTTGGTTTGTTGTCCTCAGTTGTCCAGTATTGGAGAGCCACTCAAACTGATTTAAAGAAAGATAAATAGGTCCTTTGCTTAGTCTTTGTGCAGCGTTTCAGTATTCACACTCGCCCTGATGCTGATGACGCTTGCTTTTGCATCTGACTACTGCCTCCTGCTTCTTTCACAGCTGCTCTTGAGATCTGGGCCAATCTCAGCTTTTTAGTTTTGTATGTGGAATTATCATTTAGTGTCTTACATAACCTCTGAAAAGCTGTTCTGTGCAGTTGGCACAGAGTCAACGCATCCTCTATGATTTTTATTTCTGAGTGGCAGTTTTTGAAGCTACAGTAAACCACACTGTCCAACTTCTGAAAGAGCGTGGTGTGAGACTGTTGTTCCGGGTGTTGACAGTGATGGTGCAAATGCAAGTGGGCGGCTGCTTCACACTGTGGGGATGGGGAGGCACCCTGGGGATTTGGGTGGCCTGGATAGCTCTTCCTCATGTCAAAATATCATTATTTTATTACCTATGACCCTGGCACCAGTCTAATTTTAATTTTAAATGTATGTTTAAACAATTTCAGAGTCATTTAATGTGAAACTCAAAAACATGTACATTCTTTCTTGGAAATCTGCAATTTAAAAAAATCCAACCACAAGGAAGGAAGATGGCGGTGTGGTAAGAGGAAGCACATTCCTCTTCCCCCTAAACAGGAGAAAAACCTGGCGGATTTACAGTGGAGCACAGCAAACAGACATCAGAAACACAGCATATATGAAAACAGGAGATTGAAAATTGCAGTGGACATTGAAAAACCAGATGGTAAGGAGAGTACTCCAGCAGCGTGGAGACCAGGGCCAGGGCTGAGATCCCAGGCTAGTGCTGGCCATAAAACTCTAGTGGGGGAGGGAGCCAGGTCAACCGCTCCCTGCTCAGCCAAACAAGGTTTCAGCAGCACCGGCATAAACCTGGTTGCTTGAAACCTCACAGAGCGGAGTTAACATCTCATAGCCCTGGGAGGACTGCGCGTTGGAGCTCACACAACTGTCTGCAGCCACATGCCATTGGGAACAGCTGCATGGGGATGCATCGGCCCCCACTTGACACCAGGGACCTGCACTGCAGTCACTCGGCACCTGTGCACCATCGGGGACCTGAGTGGACTGCTGGGAGATCTTAGGCACCTGCATGGGGATCGATTCATGCATGCACAACAGTTGGCGCCTTTGCATGGAAGGCTGGGAGATCATCAGTGCCTGTGCACAACTGCGGTAGGTGCACGCAGCCTGCCTCAGAAGATATGCCTGAGGCCCTGTGTGGAGAGGCCCCGGGCTAGCTCTGAAGACAGTAGCCCAAAGATAACTGAGTGTGGAACAGGGAGAAAAACAATACGGTCACCCCTTGGCCACTTCAGTCAGCAAAGCCAGAAAAACCAACTTGGCAAGATTGATAACAGCAAGAGTTGGTGTTTTTTTGTTGTTGTTGTTGTTTTTTATTTTTATTATTTTTATCTCTTTTACCCCTTAACTCCTTTTGCTTCTTGTTACTTCTTTCTTGTTTTATTCCTTCTTCCTTTCTTTCCAAGCTTATCTCTTCTTCCTTTCTTTTCTTCTCTTTCTTTCTGCTTTTCTTTATACTAAGTTCATTTTTTTCTTCTTTTCTTTGTTTTCTTCTTCTTTTCTCTTTTTAAATACCTATGAGTGAGACAAAAACAAAACAAAACAAAAAAACCCTGGAACTGTGGAAAGACCAGAGTTGGTCCCAAAGTGGGGCATTTCAACAGCTGAGACACTGGAAGCCATGAACACCAGGACACCCAAGGGAGACAGCACCACTGGATCTCACAGGCATTCTACCACAGAAGTTCACACCATAAACCCACAGAACCAGAACAAATCAATTTAAGAAACTGAGCCTAACAAGAAGAGCCTCACAAACAATGGGAAGACAAGGAAACAATCCCCAAAGGAAAGAAAATGAGGAAGCCCCAGAAAGAATGCTAAATGAAATGGAGGCAACTCAACTATCAGAGTTTGAGTTCAAAACAATGATTGTCAGGAAGCTTCCAAAGCTCTCAATGAGCTACCAGAAACAACAGGGAAGCTACGAGGATCTCACTGCAAACTATATCAACATGAAAAAGGAAATAGAAACTATCAACAAGGGCCAAGAGGAAATGAAGAACACAATTTCTGAACTGAAGAACACAGTGGAAGGAATGAAAAGCAGAATTGATGAAGCAGAAGATTGGATCAGGGAGTTGGAGGACCAAGTAGAAAAAAACACCCAGAAAGAGCAAGAAAAGGAAAAGAGGCTCAAAAAGAATGAAGAGGGATTAAGAGAAATGCAAGACAATATGAAATGTATAATATCTGTATAATAGGGATACCAGAGGGAGAAGAAGAAGAGCAAGGGATAGAAAACCTATTTGAAAAAGTAATGATGGAAAACTTCCCTAATTGGATGAGAGAAAAAGCCACACAAATCCAGGAATCTCAGAGAGTCCCAATGAAGAGGAACCCAAAGAGGCCCACTTCAAGACACATCATAATTAAAATGGCAAAATTCCAAGACCAAGAGAAAATCTTAAAGGCAGCAAGGGAGAAAAAGGAAGTAACATACAAGGGAGCCCCGATTAGGTTAGCAGCTGACTTCTCAATGGAAACACTTCAAGCC
>PVKU01012829.1:0-32708 GCA_004027475.1 Anoura caudifer | reverse complement strand
CATAGATGGTAGGTAGAAAATAGACAGGGGGAGGGCAAGAGTAGTGTGGGAAATGTAGAAGCTAAAGAACTTATGACACATGGGCATGAACTAAAGGGGGGAATGTGGGTGGGAGGGGTGTGCAGGGTGGAGGGTAATGAAGGGGGGAAAATGGGACAACTGTAATAGCATAATCAATAAAATATAATTAAAAAAATACAATTTATTAAAACAGGTTAAGTCTATTATAAAATATCATGAGACTTTAATGACTGCAAATTGATACTTTCTTTTTTTTCAAATAAATAATACTCAGGTTAATTTTATTCAAGTGATAAAAATGTTGTCCACATTTAACTGTAAGTATATTCTCAGGATGTTTTCATTATATTCATACAGAAGGATAAAACTTTTCCCTTAAAATATTAATGAGCAGGCTCATAGGACTTTCTGTTCCTCCAACATATGGGTTGAGTAGGGGAAGGGCAGGGCCCTGGATGGCGGGGTAGACTCTAAAAACAGGTTACAATTCAAAATTTCAAAATAGGTTTATATCAGATAACCTAATATTCCTAACTATGTTTTAGCATAGATAGGAATCTTCTACCATAAAATGATTTGACTTTCCCCAAATTCCATGCGTTGTGTATCAACCAGCCACAGGGTAAGCTTTTGTTGACCCTCACAAATGCCATAATTCAACATGGTGTGTGGTAAATGCACATCTTCAAGCATACCTTAAAAATCACATCTAAGACCATGCAGCTTATAGTGTGATGTGGGATAGTGCCCCTTGCCCAGCAGAAGAAACCATTAAAACCCTACCAATTCTTAACCACTATGCTGTACACCTGAAACTAATACAAAATAACATTGAATATAAACTGTAATTGGAAAAAAAAAAACCCTCTACCAGTTCATGTACAGAATGGGCCCCACTCAAATCTTCTAAGCTGAGGCAAACAGCTGACTTCATGCAGGACAAAGATTAGAGAGGGTGACGGAGGGGCCCAAACTCCTGTAACAGAGAGTAAATGAGGATAACCCGAAATTATGGATAGAGTGCTTCCTTAGGCAGAGTGGTAAAGTTTGGTGTTGGAAGATTCCTAGACTGATAATTAGACCAAAATCCAATGCATTGTAATCCTATTTTTAGAAGCATCCTGGATTCACCGACTTTGAAGACAATTCTTCCACGTGGTGTAGGAAATTGAAAGAAGGCTTCTCTGGATCACTTTCTAGTCATATCATATATGAAATATATATCACCAACTACATGCTTAACATTACTTATTTTTTTACAATATACATTAGAAAAAACATTCTCCATATTTACAAATGGAATGTATATTTTTAGTTTCTTTCTAAGGTTGTTTTTATCTGATTTTGATTATTTTACATGTATCATAAAGAAATAGATGACATCCTAGACATAAAGGCTCAGTGGTTTACTGTTACTTATCATCACTAGGATGGGACAGCCAGGTCTCTCATGCTTCCTCAGTGATGCAAAATGAAGCACACAGCCCCACATAGGTCGTACCCTTACCTAAAAAGGAACAAAATTCAACCCAAATCTAATCAACGACTGGGTCCAAAATCATGTTAAACATCACAAGGATACAATCAGCCTAAAGGTACCCTTATGTCAAATAGTAGTAGCTCTACTTTTCAGACGACTGGAATTTTTACTGAACTCCTTCCAAAAATCTTAAAAATCTATATGTACCATAGTGAACAAGAATTTATCTTACTGTAACCTTGACCAGAATTTCTTATTCTAATTAATTTTAAATAATGTACACTATTTGAATTGGGCAGATGGTATTTGTTATTATATGAATTTGCATACAATTGAAGTTATATGTATTTTCTGTATGTTGATTAGCTACTTTTTTAAAGATTGTCTGCTCACATTTTCTGCCCATTGTTCTGTTAGATTCATGGCCATTTCCTTGCTTCCACATATGAGACCTTTATTTGGTAAAGATATTTACCATTTATCATATTGGTTACAATTTTTCCAGCTTCTAGTTTGTCTTTTGATTTGTTTATGGTCTCATATAGATTTTAAACATTTTAATGTTTTTAATCTCCTGCTATTTTCCCTTAGTTTCTAACATTTCTTTTCAGCTTAGAAAGTTATTTTCCCATTTAGAGAGAAATTGTGTGTAAGGAGTACAACCTGATAGGTAACAAGTATACATTTTTCTACTTACAACTTGGTATTTATGTATTTAACTTTTTGATCTACCTAGACATTTTTTGGTGTAAGCTATGAAAATAGAATCTACCCTATTTTCCCAAAATAACAAATTTGTGGGCTGAACACTATATTGATAATTCCTATTTTCATGTAATTATTAGGAAGTGAAGTTATATTGTCACCAAGACTCCCATGTTGCTTATTTTTGCTGACCTAGGGATACCCAATTCTGCCAAAACCTAAATTGTTTTCATCTTGATATATTTTGTTCAATTTCAGTGTTTTTTCAGGTAAAAAATGAAGGCTAGTTCTCTCACCCCTCCCTTACGTTACTGAATAACAAGAGATCAACTCATTTGCATTTTATATTAGTGATTATTTTGCCTATTTCATATTTTATAAGCTAGTATCACTTAATTTTCATTAATAGCAATACATTTTTGTTTGCATGCATTATTCTGAAAATAGGAAAGCCAATTTCTTCAATTACTGTAAGTGAAATCCTGACTGATCCTAGTTTAAAAATGTACTCCGGGCCCTGGTTGGTGTGGCTCAGAGATTGAGCACTAGCCTGCAAACCAAAGGGTTGCAGTTCAATTCCCAGATCGGGGCACATGCCTGGGTTGCAGGCTGGGCCCCTACTAGGGGATGCGTGAGAGGCAACCATACATCTATGTTTCCCTCTCTTCTCTCTCTCTTCCCCTCTGTCTAAAAATAAATAAAATTTTAAATAAATAAATAAACAAAATAAAAATGTACTCCTAAAGGGAAGTTTGAAAATGTTTTTAAAAAATCAACTCACAAACAGAAAAAATAAGTAACAGCCAGCATGTCTGTTGAACTAATGGAGTATGAAGAAGTAGAGAGAAAGTGAATTTTGCTGTGGGAGGAGGGGGACAGAGGGCTGCCTGCACAAGGACAGTGCCAGAGTGGGCTGGCCAGGTGTTCCAGAGAAACCACAAACTCCAGCGAGAATCGAGCAAGGCTGGATTCTTGTATGCTGCTAGAATATTCTCTTAATATAATTAAAACCCAGAGGTGAAGACATTGTCTGACTGTAGGTACACCACTGCATTTAAATACATTAAATGATGTCAAAGAAGGAATATATGCCAAGTTTATGTGAGCCTCCCAGCCATTCCTGCTCAATGTCAGAATTGAGCAGGCAGCCAGGAGACCGCAGGGTGAACATAGCAGGGTTGTGTTATCAGCTAAGTTGTTAATACATTGTTAAAATACTTCGATTTTCACACATCTGACTTTTTAAGTTCATTCTTCTACAAATTAGTAAACAAACAAGCCAAATTTTTCAAGCTAAGTTGTACAATCTTTTCAAAGATAAGACCAGAAAACGTTCAGAAACTGTTCTTTGAGGGCCCACTGCTAGCTAGACCAGACTGTGTTAAATGAAAGCTAAACTTCAACATGCACTTAAATTTACCATGATTTAGTAGGAAATATAAAATGTTTGTATAGACATTATGTTCCCTCTCCATGGGGGAGAAAGAAAACCCATAAGTACCTGTCCTTGAAAGCAGACAGTCCTAACATGTGCTTCCTGAAACTGGTGTGACTCATCACTGAAGGGCAGAGGCAGCCTGGGGAGAAAGAACATATTCAGTTGGCCAAAAAGTCCATTTAGTTTTTTCCATAAAATAAAAGGCACATTTTTTCATTTTCACCAATAACTTTATTGATTTGGATATTTTAAGTATGTCAGCTATCTCCCACATGGTATAACATTGATTGTCCTCAATTGATGTCTCAATTTGATCACTATCAACTTCAACTGGTCTATCTGACCGTGGAGTGTCATCCATCGAGAAATCTCCAGCATGAAAACTTCGCAAACCACTTTTGACACATTTGATCAGTCACAGCACCTTCTCCACATACTGCGCAAAATCTTTTTGTACATTTCAGTTGCATTTTTGCCTTTCTTGAAATAATAAAGCATGATATGTCAAAAATGTGGCTTATTTTCTTCCGTCTTCAATATTAAAATGGTACACAAAAATTCACCAGTTTTGGTAGGTAATGCACTCTGATATGACAGCTGCCACAATATAATCTAACGAAATTGTTTCGAATGAAATTCAAGACAACTAAGTGCTATGAGAGAGAATGTATGGAAAAAAACAAACGAACTTTTTGGCTAACCCAATACAAAGTTATGGAACAACTGATGCCTTCACTGGACGTGTAAAACATCCTGGACATGTTTTTGTTATTAGCAGCATAATGGACCACTTTGTGACAATGCCTAGGGCCTATCTAAATATTGGACCAGGATGAAATTGGCCATGCAGATGTGTACCATCAATACAAAAATCTTCAAGTGTATACTATGGGTCTCTCCCAGCCACTGCTGTTAACTTTGGGATTATTTCCTGTGTAGGTCTCACCTCACCCATGAGCCTACAGGGATGGGGGACTAACCTCCCAAAATTCCTGATTCTGGTCTAGTTCCCACCAAGCTCTGCTATGCACTCCCTGAAGAGCATTCCAGAGGGGCCCACAGTTCACAGATGAGCTGTAAGGAAGGTCTCACGGACCTTAATTTACACTTGGAAAAAAGAAATAGACAAGAACCATGGCTTCTTTTGTGAAAAATAAACTTTGCACCTGAAAGACATCTGGCCTTTTAAAAAAATAAATTCTTTTGGAGATCAACTTCTAGACCCAGATTTCTAAGACTTAAATTACAGTTGGAAAATCAGCAAGAACAGATGCCGAAAGTGATTGTGTGGTTGTGGGAAGTACCAACATCAGACACAGAAGAAGAGAGTTTACATTTCTGCTGAGTTAGTTTCTAGTTGTATGATCTTGGGCCAGTCACTTGATTTACAAACAAAAGATAAGAACAAAATAGAAAAAAGGTTAATGTTAAAGCAGGTATATGTAAATACTAACATTTAACACATCCTTATCCACTATACCACAAAAACAGTTTCTGTGATAATCAGTGATAACAATTTTCTTGATTTGTTCCTTTGTTTTATAACAACTATTTAAAAAGAACTGATAAATTTTAAAGGTATTTCAAGTATGAACTAAAATGTGTACTGACAAAGAATATATCTCAAAATATATTTTTGAGACATCTATCACAATTGACATGCTATTTCACTGTTTTCAGTTTTAAATACAAGTGAAATCTCCCAAAGAATGACGGACTCAAAGTAACTTCGGCTCTGCTTCTTCATCTTTACAATTGTGTGCCATCATCGCCTACGTCAAATCTGCTGTCGGATCGCAACTGCTGGAGGCACTCGCTATACGCCGAAGAGAGCTTGGACAATACTGAACAGTTTGAACTTAATCTCAAAAAACAAACAAACACAAAAACCCCAAAAACCTCTCTGCATACTTACCTGGTAGGGGAGATACTATGATCTCCAAGGTGGTTTTACCAGGACAAGGGTTATCCATTGAACTCTGGATGTGCTGACCCGTACGATTTCCCCAAATGTGGGAAACCCAACTGCATGATTTCTGGTAGTGAGGGACTACATTTATGCTCACTCATGTTTTAAGAAGAAACCAAGAAAAAGACAGAAAAAAGTGCATAGTTGAGTGCAAAGTGCACAGCTGAGGGTAATAAGAAAAAAGTTTGCTGTATACCTGTATAACTGGGAGTTCTCCAAGTTAGACTCTGCAAACAGGACGATGCTTACCAAAGTATAAGTGATAAACAAATGTGCTAACACAAGGTTTACCTCACCTCTACGGTCTTGAAACAACAATCATCCTTGCCATTGTTAGACTGACAACATATTTTTTTTTATGGAGGAGTATTTTATCATTGATGTTTATTAGAATGGTCCATGAGTAGTGATAATCAAAAGTGGATCACCTTTCAGTCAGTTTTATTATTTCATTAAAATTCTCTTTGGAGTCCCACCATTGTCTGCGCCAGGGGCAGGCTTACCTTGCCCTTACTAATCCACCCTCCCTAGAGTCTGGCATTTCGCCTCTCTAATGATGAGATGACCACTGACTACCCCATCCCACTCCCTTGGAGCCTATCATGGCTCAGGTCTGGCATTCACAGAGGGCCTTACATTTAGAATTTAGATGTGTGATATATATGAAGCTATTCCTGTAGTAATAGAGATAGACCAAAAACAATGAAGAAGAAATGACTTTTTATATGCTATTCTAGTTCCAAGACATGGCTAAATGGATACCAAGGTCACCAACAGTAATCTGGAGATTGCCACGGACCTGTTTTAAAGTGTTTTCAAGTATAATCAATAACCCTGGCATTTAGAGATAAATAAGAAGGTGGGAATATTTAAAATCATAATTTTTTAAACAGAAAGAATAAAGGTAGAAGGTGTCCACCTTACAATTTTTTAAAAGGTTTTATTTATTTATTTTCTTAGAGAGGGGAAGGGAGGGAGAAAGGGAGAGAAACATCGGTATGTGGTTGCCTCTCATACACTCCCTACTGGAGACCTGGTGGGCAACCTAGGCATGTGCCCTGACTGGGAATTGAACCAGCGACCCTTTGGTTCACAGGCTGGTACTCAACCCACTGAGCCACACCAGCCAGGGTGACAATTTTTTACAGTATATTTTATCATTATGCTATTACAGTTGTCCCAATTTTCTCCCTTTGCCTCCCTCCACTCAAGACCCCCATTCCCTCCACCATTTCCCTCCCCACCTTAGTTCATGTCCATGGGTCATCCACATAAGTTCTTTGGCTTCTCCATTTCCCATACTATTCTTAACATGCCCCTGTTTTTTAAACTTTATTTATTTATTTATTTTTAGATGGAGAGGAATGGAGGGAAAAAGAGAGGGAGAGAAACACTGATGTGTGGTTGTCTGTCATGAGCCTCCTACTGGGGACTTGGCCCACAACCCAGGCATGTGTCCTGACTGGGAAGCGAACTGGCAACCTTTTGGTTTGCAGGCCAGTGCTCAGTCCACTGAGCAACACCAGCCAGGGCCCCCTGTCTATTTTTTTACCTACTAATTATGCTTTTTAATCTCTGTACCTTTTCCTCCTTTCTCCCCCTTTCCACTCCCAGCTGATAACCCTCCAAATGATCTCCATATCTATGATTCTGTTCCTGTTGTAGTTGTTTGCTTAGTTTGGTATTATTTTTGTTTTTTAGACTTAGATTTTGATAGTTGTGAATTTGTTATCATTTTAATGTTCATGGATTTGATCTTCTTCTTTTTCTTAAATAAGCCCCTTTAACATTTCCTGTAATAATGTCTTGGTGATGATGCACTTCTTTAGCTTTGCCTGGTCTGGGGAGTGCTTTATCTGCCCTGCAATTCTAAATGATAGCTTTGCTGGATACAGTAATCTATGTTGTAGGTCCTTGCTTTTCATAACTTTGAATACTTCTTCCCAGTCCCTTCTTGCCTGCAAAGTTTCTTTTGATAAATCAGCTGAGAGTCTGATGGGAACTCCTTTGTAGGTAACTCTCTACTTTTCTCTTGCTGCTTTTAAGATTCTCTCTTTACGTTTAACCTTTGATATTTTAATTATGATGTGTCTTGGTGTGGTCCTCTTTGGTCCAACTTGTTTGGAATTCTCTGTGCTTTCTGGACTTGCATGTCTATTTTCTTCACCAAATTTGGGAAGTTTTCTTTCATTATTTTTTCAAATAAGTTTTCCATTGTTTGCTGTTTCCACTTCTCCTTCTGGCACTCCTATGATTTGAATGTTGGCACTTTTGGAGATGTCCCAGAGTCTTCTTATACTGTCCTTGCTTTTTTGAATTCTTGTTTCTTCATTCTGTTCTGGTTGAATGTTTATTTCTTCCTTATGTTCCAAATCATTGACTGGAATCCTAGCTTCCTTCTCTTCACTTTTGGTTCCCTATGGATTTTTCTTTATTTCACTTAATGTAGCCTTCATTTCTTCCCTTATGTTTTTGTTGTACTCAATGATTTCTCTGAGCATCCTTATCACCAATGTTTTGAATTCTGTATCTGATAGGTTGGATATCTCCATTTCATTTAGTTCTTTTTCAGGGGTTTTGTTCTGTTCTTTCATCTGGGCCATATTTCTTTGTCTCCTCAATTTGGCAGCCTCACTGTGTTTGTTGCTGTGTATTAGGTAGAGGTGCTCTGACCTCCTGTCTTAGCACACCTGTTAAGTTGTGTGGGGTGGAGACTTAGGTATTTGTCGAGGGCAGGGAACAACTCACTTCACTGTTATGTGGCACTGTGTGTGTGGGAAGGGATTGGAGAGGGGACAATGCAGTTGCCTGGCTTCTGGATGTTTGTCCAGCACTTGCCCCATTTCCAGTCATTTCATCCACTCCCCGTGTGTGACTGGCACCCTTCCACCTGTTGCTTTGGTGTTGAGTCCCAGAATGGGTGGGTTTGTATACATTTTAGACCATGTGGGCCCTTTAAACACACTCTCCTCAGTAACTGGCAATTTCTCCCATTGCCCCAACCCCCATTGGTTTTTCCAGTCAGTAGTTATGAGGTTTTCTCTTCTTGGCACTGCAGCCTCAGACTGTGCAGTCTTGTCTAGAGCTGAGATCTCTCACTCCCAAGGTATCCTCCTGATTTTTATCCACCAAATGTGAACGTGGGACCACCTGTTCTGCTGCCTGTCTGTGCCACACTGGCTCCCTATCTCTACCCCTCCTACCTGTCTGGATGAATGTGGTTTCTTTAAGTCCTTGGTAGTTGGACTTCCATACAGTTCAATTTTCTGACACTTCTGGGTATTTTTTGTTTGGGGGTTAGTTGTGATTCTTCTTGTGGTTGTGCAAGGAGGTGAAGTGTGTCTATCTATGCCTCCATCTTTACCAGAAGTCCACCTTACAATTTTTAACTTGTGTCATTACTGAACTGCTGTAAATTAATATTGTGGAAAACTCTGAAATTATCTTGTGATTAGCCCAAGTATAATGAACAGTACATTTGGCATTTGGGGTGTTTTTAAATGGGTTATTTTGTTATGTGTAAATGTTAAAAATTGCCATAATTTTTATAACTATTTTGTCATTTCTACAAAATGACAAAGTAATAGATGTAGCTGAGTCTGTTTGCACTGCTAGTGTGATCAATCCTCTGGATTTTCCAGGAATTAAGGGTTTTCTAGGATGCAGGACTTCAGTGCTAAAACTGAGGCAGTCCTGTCCAGGCAAATTAGGATGGTTGGCCACCCTACCTACACCCTTCAGAGTACAGCACACTCTGACCTTGTTGGATGTCTGATTTTTCACAAGCTGAGCTTGGAAGTCTTTTCTGGAGAGAAACAAAAGCTAGCCATTCCCATTCATGCTGAAACAGGCACTTGTGCTAGGAGCATTCAGCTAGAAACTGGATGCCTCCATACACCCCTGCCCACTCCTCCCCAAACTGACCTCTCTCCACCTCAAATAGAGCATTTCTTTGATGACAACAGCAACAAATGTAATTATGTGTGTAAGTCACAGTGGTGTGTTTTACAAACTAAAACCAAGATGAATGTAGAAATTTTATAAGTTTTTAAGTTTCTGGCAGAGATTTAGCTTTCTCAAAATCACCTGGAGGCTGCTGTCACAGCTAAGTGATATCAATGCATAAAGCCCTAGGCTTGACATTTCAGGGCTAAAGTTTGAAGTATGCAAGATAGTTGAGGGATACAGCCTTTTGAATATGTAATGAAATAAAAGGTTTGGAGAGTATATGGTCCAGCTAAAGCTGTACTCCCTGTGAGTTAAATAACTGAAAAATCAATACACAATGCTACTGAGAATCAAGCTATTGTATTGTGGAAGTTTTTGCTGAAACAGATAGTAGTAAAAGAGAATGATGGTGTTTTTCATGCATCATATGTTGCCCTCCAACCAATGGCAAGATCTGGGGAGGCCATAAATAATGATTTACGGCAGGAGCCACAACTTGAAATAAAGTCATTTGTGACCAAGCTTGATGAACATCTTTGCCTGTTGTTATCTAAAAAACAATAAAAGACTTCTAGACCTGAAAGATAAACATCAACATGTTAAAAGAATAAATAGGTTACAGAAACTTCATTAATGGACCACTTAAACCCTGGCCCTTTGCAGCACCAGTAAGGTTTAGACTGCAGCAACAGTCCAATCGAAGGCTGTTGTAATTCATGAATAATTGAAAATGGATCAGCTGTACGAAAAAGGAGAGCCAAAGAAGAAAGGCCCACCACAAGGATGTGGTCTGAACACTTACATCTGTGTTTTCAGGAAGGAAAATTAGTGCAGTTGTCCCCCGTTATCCACGGGCCTATGTCCCCAGACCTCCATGGATGCCTGAAACTGCAGATAGTTCCAAACCCTACATAGGCTGTTTTCTCCTATGCATGCATACATATGATAAAGTTGACTTATAAATTAGGCAGAGTAAGAGATTAGCAATGACTAATAATAGAGAACAATTATAACAATATACTGTAATGAAAGTTATGTAATGAATGTGGTCTCTCTCAAAATATTATACTATATTCACGCTTCATTTTCTTGTAATGGCATGAGATGATACAAAGGCCTACATGAAGAGATGAAGTGAGGTGAGTGCCACAGGCATTGTGACATAGTGCTAGGCTATTATATGGATTCCTTAAACACAAGCACTGTGATACCGTGACAGTTGATCTGATAACTGAGTCAGGTACTAAGTGACTAATGGGTGGGTAGTATACACAGCCTAGAAATGCTGGGCAAAAGGATGACTCATGTCCCAGGCACAACACAGCGGGACAGCAAGAGATTTCATCCTGCAACTCACAGGAGCATGCAATTTACAATTTATGAACTGTTTATTCCTGGAATTTTCCATTTATTATTTTCAGGCTTTGGCTAATCATGGGTAACTGAAACTGTAGAAAGCAAAACCACAGATAACGGGTGACTACTGTACAAAGATTTTAGAGGGAAATTTGGCCCTGTATACAAAACTTGGAGCACAATATCCTCTGATTCAATAAGGCCATTTGTAAGAATTTGGTGCTCTGAAATATTTGCACATTTGCAAAAAATATATGAACAGGAAAAACTCATTACTAAATATTTATAATATTTTTCAAAGTGAAAAGTTGATGACCTAGATGTTTAACAATAGAGTTAAAAACCTTATTGTAGATCCATACTGAAGAATACTATGCAGCCATCAGAAAGAAGGAGGTTGATTTACAGGCATTGACTTGGAAGCAAGTAGGGGATCTGTTGGGGAGAAAACAGCAAGTTGCACAGCAGCATGCATAATATAATTTTATTTTGTAAAATAAATGTGAAAAAAGCAATCTGAATACACATTCAATGTGTGCTCATAAATAATTCAGGAAATACTATATTCACAGCAAACTGTTTAGAATGGTCAATGCTTGGGAGTGGGAGTGCTCCATTTGAATTTTTAGGATGTACGTATATTACTTTTTGTTTTTTAAAGCAGAATTTATTTTGTGTTTCTTTTAAGAACAAGGGAGCATGTTGTCACTTGGGTTCTGACTCTGAAAATCATTGTACTTCTCCCTGGCACTGATCACATCAGTGACAAAAGGCAGTGGTGACTGACTGTATGTAAAAAGATACCATCGATCCTGTAAGTGAAGTCAGGTTCTTCCATACCACCCCAAGTACAGAATGAAAGGTTAAAAAAAAGAACTGATTGATTCTACTGTATTTTTGGCAAAGGTTTCAATTAGGTAACATATTAACATCATTTATCAAATAATGGTAATATATTACTTGAAGAATTAAAATGATATATTTGTATCTATTGCTCTATTTTATATTTGCAATATAAAGAATTCTTTTCCTTCTTCCCTAAGTTATTTCTCAGTCCCTGGGTATCCCATGGGTATATCTATCTCTCTCTAGACACCATTCAATTAAGGTGAATTTTAAGATATTTTAAAACAGGAAGCAGAAGATGTCTGTGAGTGGTTCTAAAAGAAGTGATATTTCTAGAAGTTTCCAAATGGGTTGGGTGAATAGAGTGGGTCAAGACATACTTGTGGGATCCAAGTGACCCAATAATTGTAAGAGACTGAAAAGCAACTATCCAGAGATCAAGGATAATTCACTAAGATAGCACTTTGGTTCCCACCCATTAACAATGTCTGTCAATCAACAGTATTCTGTGAAAGCAACCAAAGAGCTAATAGAGATTACTAAAAATGCAGAGAACTAAGGAGCATTGCTTTCAACATTCACAGTTTAATCTTGGAAAACATTTGAATTCTTATAAAGAGATTAAAATATAATTGAGGTATAACATACAAAAATAAAAGTACACACTTAATAAATGTACAGCTTGTTAAATTTTCATAAACCCAACATCCCCATGTAATCAGTATCCAAATTAAGAAATACTACATCAGTATTCCAGAAACACCTTGTTTTTGTTTTTGTTTTGTTTTGAATGCCAGGTAACAGTATATGTGTGGGTCTGCTTTCTGGGTTCTCTCGGGAAGGATTGATATTATCACAATATTGTGTTCTCCAATCCATGAACATGGTCTATCTCTTACAAAGGGAAACTTTATGATTCGACAACTTCCCTGAGAAATGCAGGAAAATCGGGAAGAGAATGACCAAGTTCCTCAATCTCTCTGGGGCCTCTGAGGGTCCTGGCAAGGGCATGTCCTGCTTCACCATATCCCCCAGGAAGGAAGTAGACATGCTCCTTTGCTTGATGGGGTGAGTGAAGTTGCCACAGGGAGCCTCCAGTTTCTGGCCACCACTCCCACTTCATCATCCCAATCACTGAAGGTGTTTGGTGTCCTCCTTGCACAGGGCACCCTCCATCATCTCATGCCACTTTTCTTCAGATCCTCCACTAAGAATATTTAGGGTGACCCAGAGCAAAGCATCTGTGGTGGCCTTTTATCTTAGGTGCAGAACTCTTAGCCCAGCCCCCTTCCCTGCTAAGCCCTTTGGAGAGGTACTGCTGACTGTTCCTTGTGACTTGACCTCCCCCTGGGACTTTCTTTGACATTGATCTTTATGCTGGCATGTCTAAGAGCAAACAGGAACACCTACTTTACCTGGAATCCTTCCTCCCAATTTTTATACAATTTTTCAACAAAAAGAAAAATAGATCAAGTCAAATAGTTCATATCCATATATCAATCAACTATGCTTAACAACTGCTAACATTTGCCATATTTGCCATGCTGAGCTTATTGTCAAGATGTTGTAAATACAGACATCATGGTATTTCACCCTAAGTATTTCAGCAGACATCACTAAAAATTGAGGACATTTCCTTATATGATGACAATAACATTATCATCTGTAATGATACTAACAATAATTTTACAATTATATAATCTAATAGCCACAAGTTACTCAAGATTTTCCAACTGTCCCAAAAATGTCCTTATATTTGGTTTGTTCATTTGTGTATCTCTTCAATCTTTCACTATTTTGCCATTCCATTGCCAAAGCCCACCTTCTGGGTTTGTCTGCTTGCTTCCTCACAGAACAGTGGAGTTATTTCTCCATCTCTTCCACTTCCTTTTAACTAGAAGTTAATATTTTTTTTTGCAAAAAATACTTTATAGGTGGTGCTGAATACTTCATATCTCATCATATTAGAAGGCACATGAATCTAGTTCTCCCAATATTTGCGAAGCTAAGATGGATCCTTCAGTTAGGATAGTGACAGCCTGATCCTAGAATTATAAAGTTACATTTTCCTCATGTTTACCAAGTAACCTGTGAGATGAAATTTTGCAAACAGGTAAAACACCAATTTTCCATTAATCTTTCACCAAATGGTTTTAGCATCTTTTATTGATCTTTGCCTGAATCAACTATTTCATTAAGGGGTTATAAACTGATTTTCTAATTTTATTATTCCTCTAAATTTATTAGCTGGTGTTCCTCTATAAATAAGACTTTTCCTCATCAAGTTTTATTTGGTTGTCCTGATGAAAATGTGGGATAAATACTTAGATATTTTCCTTTAATAACCTATTTTCAAAGTAAAAGAAATGACCAATTTTCACAGTTAATGTTATGCCAACTACCTCTGGTAACAAATGAGTTTGTTGTCTTATTATTTGAACAGAATTATGGATTTATAATATATCATTGTTAATTCTAACTATTTCAACCAATTCCATTAAATATTTTTGATGCTCACATTGTTATACATTTGGTCAGTGTAATCCCACAAAGAAGGTGGATGATTGATGTCTCTCTCTCTCTCTCTCTCTCAAATCAATTAAAAAATCCTTGGGTGAGGAATAAAACATAAAAAATCTCAATAAAATACAAGCAAACCATATTTAAAAGTGTGTTAAGAAGAATTTATACCATGACCAAGTGGGATTGGGCTTTTTTCCCTGAGCATAATTCCTTGGAGATTCATCCAAGTTGTTGCATGTATCCATAGATTATTCCTTTTTATTGCTGTGTAGTGTTCCATGGTGTGGTTGTACCACAGCCCACTTAACCCTTTACCCACTGAATGACAACTGCATTGTTCCCAATTTTTATGTTATTACAAATAAAGTTATGAACATTTGTGTCCATATTTTGAATAAACATGTTTTCAGTTCTCTTGGATAAGTGCCCAAGATTGCAATTCTCAAGTCATACAATTGTTTGTTTTATGCTTAGTTTTATAAGGAAATGACAAACTATCTCCCAGAATAACCACACCATTTTACATCCCACCAGCAATTTATGAGTGGTTCCATTTCTCTGCATCCTCCACAGCATTTAGTGGCACTGATTTTATTTTAGTAATTCAGATATGTGTGTAGTGGTATCTTGTGGTGATTTTAAGTTACAATCCCTAATGGCTAATGATTTTGAACATCTTTTTCATGTGCATTATTTGCCATCTGTCTATCCTCTTGGGTGAAGTGTCTGTTTGTGTCTTTTGCCCATTTTTCAATTGATTTTTGTCTTTCAATATTGAGTTTTGAGGATGTTTATATATTGTAGATACCAGTCCTTTGTCAGATTTGTGGTCTTCAGATTGATTTTCTTACGACTGTAGCTGGTCTTTTCATTTTCTTATCAGGGTCTTTCTTAAATGTTAGTAATTTTGTTGAAGTTCAATTAATACATTGTTTTCTTGTATAGGTCATGCTTTTGGCATCAATTCTAAGAGCTTTATGGTCATTCCAAGGTCCTGAAGATTTTCTCTTCATTTTTTCTTAAAGTTTTATAGACTCATGTCTGTGATCCATTTAGAGCTGACTTTTAAAAAATAAAGTGTAAGGTTTGGCTTGAGTTTCTTTTTTTAACCTATGGATGTCCAATTGCTCTAGCACCATTTCTTTAGAAGGTTATCCTTTTTCCATTGAATTCCTTTTGCATTTCGTAAAAAAATCAGCTGGGCACATATGTCTGGATCTATTTCTGGATTTTCGATTCCATTCCATTGAGCTATGTGTCTATCCCTCAGCCAATACTACACAGTTATGGTTAGTGGTTATTTATTCTTAAAGCTCTGCACTAATTCTAATGTGCTGTAAGAACTGAGAACCACTGCTGGAGCTAGAAACAGGGTTTGAAGAGACTGACAAGTCCAATGATCTCTTATAACCTGGAGAGGTTCGGTGAGAAACGTGTTGTACTTAGAGTCAAAAGACCTGGGTCTTGCGGCCTTACTGCATGAGGATGTGGCTGGATGATGTGGCCTAACCGTTTAGCCAGTGCCTGAGTTTTCTCATCTGTGGGAGGTGGGTGCTAATATTGGTTTGGCCTTCCCTTCCAGGACAAAAGGAAATGTGGAGTCTGCGAGGTTTGGAGCTAGACTAAAGCCAGTATTCAAGTACAGAGGGTTATTGTTTGAGGGGTAAGGAAAATGAAATCCTGAGACATTAAAGTCCTTCTTACCTGAGGTCACCTTCTATTTGATTTGGTGGCATCGCCAGAAAGGGTCACATGTTATTCAACAAGACTTACAGAGCCCACATTCTTTTAGGCACTGTGAAAAGTCCCTGGGGGACACACACACACACACACACACACACACACACAAGACATGATCCCTGACCTTAAGAATCTTCCTTCATAGTAGGGACATATTCCATTTTTCAAAGGTTAAGTGAATTCAAATTAAATTTATATTGAGTAAGCCTTTAGAATTCCAGGACCTTTCTAGGTGGATGGCTGCATGGAGCAATAAATCATTGTTCTGACATGTCTGTAAGTCACCAGCTGCGTTCTCAGACTTTCATGAAGCTGCACACTGACTTTGGTAGAGCCAAAAGGAAAGGGGGAGGGATTTCCTGGACGGAGCTAAAAACACTCCGAGGTTCATATGCTTGCAACACTTTCCAGCTATTCCCGTCCCCATTCCAGGATTTCTTTGCCATCCATTTACTAAAGCAAACCCAAAGCACCGCACGGAACATCCAGAGCTCTGCTCATAGAGCCAACAAACAGCCATCAGAGAAGAAAGCCAGGCCCAAAGCCCTCAGAGCAGCCAGGGTAACTGCTGTTATGGCACAGAATTAAGGGAGCAGGATGAGCAGCACCCTACAACTATTCCTGTGTCCTTGGGCTTCAGGCCTCTCAGGGAGGTGACTCTCAGACTGTCAGGGCCCTTACCTGTCCTTGGTGCCTCTGTGCTGCCCCTGAGTCCTACAAGCAGGTCTCCACATGACCCAGGAGGGGACCCCAGTGACAGAAATCAGGCCCTTTCAACCTGAACATTGGGCAAAAGGAATTGTGGGTGTTTGTGCTGCTGTAGTCCACTCTCTTTCCTGTTGTTGCACCTAGACAAATTATCAAATCGTTTTCTGTCATTTAAGCAAATTATATCCCCACAATTCCAAAATGCACACTTTATAAATAAAATATAAGCCCCGACCAACAACAACAACCAAAAAAACCAAAACACCCACTGAGGAAAGAAAACATGCCATGGAGCCTGTATTGTGAGTAAAAAACGCATTTTGTTTGCCTGAAGTAGGGCAGAACCTGTTGAAAGAGGGCACTTCCAAGGGTTGGCCTGCCTTTTCCGTGTGCTCCCAGGTCTCATTTTTCAAACTGATTTCAGCCTAGGTCTGTCTGCAGTGGGCCACATGCACATGGAGTAATTTTAACAGTCAGAGAAAGACTAGATGTGCAACATACCTCTCGACAGCCAGCAATGAAGAAAATCTCACTTGGAGAACAAAGGCTGTTGTTACTGAATCATTTTAAATATTATTACATGATATTGGTGCATTTAGAATGCAAGACAGAGTAAAACAAAACACCCAATAGCAAAACATGCTC
The DNA here is from genome assembly GCA_004027475.1 of Anoura caudifer. Taxonomy (NCBI): domain Eukaryota; kingdom Metazoa; phylum Chordata; class Mammalia; order Chiroptera; family Phyllostomidae; genus Anoura; species Anoura caudifer. The sequence continues at coordinate 15,329 of PVKU01012829.1, read as the reverse complement.
CAGCACAACAAAATCAGAATCCAGTTCTTAGACTCATACAGCTGGAGTGATGCTCTCCAGTAATTGCCAGGTACCATTTTAGCCATTGGCGAGGCTCTGCTGCCCCCACGTGGCTGAAGCCTTTCTCTGACAAAGTTGTGGTGCTCTGGTCCTGTTAAGTGTTATGGTGATTTTTAGAATGATGGAGTGGGCAGATGGATAGGGAAATAGGTGGATTCATTTACTTGTTTATTTAGTTGATATAGAATTTAAATTATTTTTTCCAGGCACTGTCACAAGTGCTGTTAGGAAGTGACTTTTGAGATCTGACATCTGAAAACCGCTATGGTCAGACCTACCCTGTGCATTAGTCCCAAGAAAATAGTGGGAGCAGTGGCCAGTGACCTAAGAAGACAAAGACAGGAATTCTCAAACGTGCTTACTCCTCCAGGGGGCCAAATACATCTCATAGCCTGTTAATTCAAACCCACTGGGAGAAAAAAATATGAAGCAAGTAAATGTGAGTTTTCAATATACGCTAAAGGGAAAGTTTGAAGTGGGGACAGAGAAAATAGGCAGAATCCTTTGCCTCACTGAAAGACATGAAACAGACTGAAAAACAAGGTACCATATTTAACATGGCTTATCCTCAAAGATGATGACGTCCAACATTAGTAAATCACTATACTACTGGTAGGTACAGAAATTGATGCAATTCATTTGACACAGCAATTCCACAATTAGGAATTTCCTGTTCATGATTACCTGCCCAGGGGTAGAGAGGAAAGAAGAGATGAAGTGACCACATGTGCCATTCATTTCAGCTGGGCTTAAATTTTAGTCACAGACACTTAAGAGCAGAGGAGTTCCTTCTTAAGACTGAAGATTGTGCTAGAAGTTGCCTCTACAGCTGTCTTACTATTCTTGGATCCTTTTAGGATTCTGTAAGCCTATGTAAAACTCCCAACCTTTTAATTTCAATTGAACTCAAACATGCATTTATTGAGTACCTGATGAATGCCAGACTTTGGAGGGAGCAGAGATAACAGATCTGGTTCCTGGACCTCAAAGTCCTTGGTCTAGAAAAGATGGACTTGTAAAAACATTAAATTCAGCAATTCAATGAAATAATGGCTATCTCATAGCATTATGAAAATATGGGATAGGAAAGATACAATCTAAGTGGAAGGATTAGGGAGGGGTGGATTCCTAGCAGATGTGGTATTTGGGCCTTTGAAACACACAGGATTTTGATAGGCCCCAGAGGTCAGGAGTTGGGGAAGAACTCTTTTCCTTTAGGTTGCAAGGTTATGAGATGTTAATTATTCAGCAAGGCTTTACTGAGCACCAGCAAAGTACTGTGTGAAATAGAGAAGCATAAGAACCACTGCAAAAGGAGACAAAATACCTCCCTGAAAAAAAGTTATATTAAATGATGCTGTGTGATTAGGTATCACACAATCTACAGAGCTCAGAAGTAAAGCGGAGATGCAGTCTAAGCTTTTTTTTTTTTTTGGTGATGAATTAGCCATGTGAAAAAATATTTCAGTAGTAGAGAGCATGAGACATAAGATACATATTATTTCCATTACTGCCCCCCTTTCCAAGTTACTAGATTTGATTAAAAAGTTAATTGTTTTATTTTTAATTAAATGAACAATGCATAATATACAATATAATATTGTTTGGAAAAGTTCAAGGGAAAAGGAAAATATTTACAGTAAAAATTAAAACTCTCCCTTCAAAACTTCCTGTTCTCCCTCCAACCTCACCTCTTCTCCCAGCAGCAAGCACTGCCCTCTGCCTGCTGAGTTTCCTTCCAGAACAGCTCATGCAAATGTATGACTGTGCTGTGATTTCACATACATGAATATGTGGGGGGGTTTGCACTTTTTTTACTCAATACCATATTTTGAAGGTTTTTCTGTTAGTATATAGATCATGGAATACATAAAACTCATTCTTCTAAACTAGAATTCCACAGGAAGGCTATACCTTGGCTATTTCAACATGTCCATTTTGAAGGTCCAGAAGATGAGAGTTACTAAGGTCTTACCTGATTTATATAAACAAGTAAACAAGCAAAAACAACCCCAACTTGGGGCTTAACAAACAGACATCTGAACCTCTCACTGACAGTCCCTCACCTCACTGACAGTTCTCAGACCTGAGTCTATTTACAAAGCCAGAGTCTCCTAAACGAAGGGAAAGCTGGAAACCTTTGAGGAGTAACAAGTAATAATACCACAAGTATGTATTGTGACTCTTACTCCTAGCTTTACCCAAAGGGACCAGTGGTCATCTACAGAAAGTCCACACAGACAAAAAGAAAACTCCAGTCCACTGAAATTACTGAGCCCTGGCTATCAATTACACTAACTCCTAGAGATCCAGATGCCACTGTGGTTCACTGGTTAGAGCGGGACCCTACAGAGTGGTGAGGTGGTCAAAGAAGCCATAATCTGAATCCACCTTACAGTAAGTTTAGTGGGACCCTAAACACTTTCTGTGATTAGTTCTCCAAATCATGAGTGTACAGTTGAAAGATATACTCAGGTACCAGCAAAATTTTCATGTTGGTTTCCAGACCTTTAGAACAAAAGTGACTAGCCCTGGCTGGGTAGCTCAGCTGCTTATAGGACTGTCCCAATACACCAAGTTGCAGGTTCCATCCCTGGTCAGGGCGCATACAAGAAGCAAACAATGCATGCATAAATAAGTGGAACAACAACAAAAATAAAACAAGAATGATTATGATAGACTAAGTGGAAACCCACAGAGCTTTATCCTCTCTTCCCCAAATTGAAAGAATAAAACAGAAGCTGTACAAATTCCTTGGCTAATGATATAGTAAGGGTCACCATCAAAGGTTTGAAATCTGCATTTGACCTGCCAGCTTCATTGGGGGTGAAAATGGATGGATCTTGTAGAAGAATGACTGAAGATGATAAACTCAATCAGGTAATATATCCAACTGCCAATGCTTTTCCAGGTGTGGTCTCTTTTAAGGAACATACTAATAGAGGTGCTGGCAGGGAGACACTGCCTGAACAAATGCCCCCCCCCCACCCCATCTATTTAATAGATAAAACATACCAGAAGCAATTTGCTTTCACCTGGAAGCAACTGTTGAACATCATCTTGCCTTAGTGTTGATGTAACTATAATAAACCTCTGTGTCACTCTTTGGTAGGCAGAGATCCAGATCATCTCACTAGCCCACAGGGTATCATAGCACTTCATCAGGTTGATGAGCTGCCCAGTAGCACTCCATAATTAAGTGGAAGAGCGTATGTGTGTGCGTGTGTGTGATTCATCTCTCTGTACTCTTCTTGGTTATCACAGAGATCAAAAGTCTTTCAAACACATTTCTCAGACTCTCTTGCTGGGCAGGTTCCAGTTAGGCTTTGACAATGAAAGACAGATGGTGGGAGAAGGCTTATTTTGTTTGTATGAGGTTCCCCAACCCCTATTTCTGGCTTACTTCCAGACAGCAGTGGCTGTGTACAAAAGTGGGCCCCTGGGTGCCTGTGTGGTTCCAGAGATGGCAATAGAAGCAAGCACTCTAGAAGTCATGCAACAAGTGATCTTGGACTCTGGCTGTGGTGGGGAAACAAAAGAAGCAGGATTTCAGGTCTCAGAGATCCCTCGATGTCATGGTTGGCAGTACCAATGGCAGCATCCTCAGCAACAGGTGCTCCAGCTGGCTCATCTGTACAATGATCATGGGCTCTGTGTAACACCATTCATCAGTTATCTGTTGCCACGTAACACATTACTCTCAAACTAAGTGGCTTAAAACAACAAGCATTTTTATCTTAGTTTTTGGTCAGGAATCTGAGCATGGCTTACCTGGGTACCTCACATAAGAGCTCACTTCCTATGAAGCGAGTGAGTGAGCAAGAGAGTGAGAGTGGGTACCCAGTATGGAAGCCACAGGGCTTTGTGTCTGATCTCTGAAGTGATATCCTATCACTTTTGTTGTATTCTGTTCATTAGAGCCAAGTTACTAGGCCCACCCCACAGTGAAGTTAATATTTACTGAGTACTTGTTATGGGCCAGGTCCACACACTCTGCCTCCTCCTGTTCTAAGCCATAGACTTGTCTGAATTCAGAAGTGCTCTCTCAGCATTCCTGAATCCCCCCGAGGTGCAGGAACACTAGAATGTTTACCCGATCTGAGCTATCAATCTGACTTGTTCACTTAGCTGAGTCAGCCACAGCTGCACAATTGCTCTGGCCCCGTACTGGACATGCAGCATATCTGAGAAACTTGAAGTTTCCTCTGAATTCTACCCTGGAAAGGAAGACACAGGCAGTTTCTACAACCCCTCCCCCCTGCCACCAAAACTAAGAGGGGGGTCTGTATGCAAACTGCAACCCTCCTTTTCTGCTCCCAGAAACTTTACTGTGGATCAAGGAAACTGATGTTATATCATCCTGAATCTGTCCCTAACCAATGGTTTATGCTCTCCTGTCCTCCAGGTCTCTTGGCTTTTGATATTCAAAGCCAAGCATGTCCACCTAAAACACAAACAAAACAAGTAAAACTTTTCACCTAAGCAGCACTCTTACAAAAGTACTTTGACTTCTAGCCCCAATGTCAAACCACTTCACTAATTACTAAAACTGTTTCTGCAGAGGATCATGTTGCTTAATCTCAGTCCTTCTCTCATTTGACTTCTCAGAGGCATCTGACAGTTTTGTATTCCTCCTCTTCCATGAAGCTTCTACGTTCTCCTGGTTTTCAACTTCCCGCTTTCAGTCTCCTTTGCTGGTCCATTCTTCTCTTTCTAGCCTCCCCAGGGATCTGTCTAAGGTCCAATGAAGTTCTCACTCTAAAAACTCTCAAGTAATCTCATACATCCCCCCTCCTTGATACTGATGCCTCCTAACCCTTCATTTCCATCTCAGCTCTTTCCAGGGCCCTACATCCATCTGCTCCTATACTGGCCACTCCAGTAGGTCACAGCCCATCTCAGTAGAACAATGTTGAAACTAAACTTCTCCTCCCCACCCTCCATCCCTGTGTTACCCATCTCACACCACATGAAGAGGTACCCAGAAATATTAGAACCATCTTGTTCATCTCCCTCATTCCTCACATTCAGTCTTGTTGATTCTAGCTCTAAATGTCTGTCAAATCTGTCCACATGTCTCATGCCCTCTGCCACCCTGAGCCCAGCCCTCTATTAATCTATGCCTATATTACTGGAACAGCCTCCTAATTTGGCTCCCTGCCTCCAGCCTGGATTCCCTCCAACCCATTCTTTATGCTATAAGGAGTGAGCTTTCTGAAATGCAAATCTAATTACAGTTCTCAGCAGTACGTCCCCAACACCTCATAATAAAATCCAAACCCCTTGCTTCCTGAAGCAGTGATTACTGGTGTCTGAATTTTTTAAATTATTCTACAGTAAAGTTCATTCTTTGCGGTGTACAGTTCTATAAAATTTAAAACATTTTAGTTTAGATTCTGTGGGTGGCCACCACAACTATTCATCACCCCTCCCCCAAAAAACTTCTTAATGCTCTTCCTTTATAGTCACCCCCCCCAACCTTAACCCCTGACAACCACCCATCTATTCTCCATCGTTACAGGTTTGTCTTTGGGGGTGAGGAGGGGGATGTAAATTTGAAAAAAGTAAAACAAATCCCAAGCACCTTAAAGTGGCTTTCATGCCTCGGCCTACTTGTCCCCCCCCACCTCCAACAACTGCCCCCCCACCCCTTGCAATTAGACTGTACTATTTTCAGTACCTGCGAGCTCTACACTTTCGTTCAACTAGGCAACCTACTTGCAACTTCTTTTAGAGAAGAGCCAGACAGAGGTGCGCTCCACAGTGCCTAGCACTTCCTCCATTGTAAGTAACACTTTCAGGCTGTTGCAATGGCCATGTTGTCTCTTCCCACAGACAACTTCTTCTGCGCAGGGATCGTGCCTTAGACACTGTTACACGCTCAGCTTCCCTCTGCCACCCCCCCACTCCGCAGAGCTCCTGCACTCGCTGGGGTGTTAAGACTTTCCCAGGCCGGCGCTGGTCGCCAAGGGTTGTAGGCAGAAAGAGCATGCGCACCGGGGCGGGGCAGGGCGTGGCCATCCCACCCTCTGCGCGTGGCTCTAGGAGGGGGCGGGGCTCTGCCGCTCTTACTACCCACCCCCCCACCCCCCCACGCCAGCCCTGGCTACGCTTGCGTGGTGGGGACAGCCGTTGCAGGGCTCCTAGGGCCCTGAGACCTTCCTTTTTGGCCCTGAAATACCTGGCCTGGTGGCCGAGGACGTTCCAGTCACCTGTCAGTGCTGCGGACGATGCCTGTGAGGTCCTTAGTCCTTCTAGTTGCGCTGTTGCTATGGCCTTCGTTCCTGCCGGCGTACCCAAGTGAGTGACCCAGCCTGACGGAGCAACGAACCGGGGGACACACCTGGGGGAACCTCCGGGTTCCGGGGCCCACCGGAGTTCCGGTTCTTCTTTGTCCCGTTCCTACACTCCTCCTAAACGCCACTGTCCAGGGGCCTGGCCTTTGATGCCAAGGTGTGTCCCTCTTCTCCTCGTCTCCGACCTGCACGCTGCGGGACTGACTTGCCCACACAAACGCAGCGGTCCAGGGAGTGGATCCCAGCCTTGACCCGGCTTGCGCGAACTGGGCAAATGGGGCTCGCGGGTATGACCTCCTTACCCTTGCGAGGGTGGCCCTTGATGTTAACGCTCCCCACTTCTACGTGAAAATCTTTGCACGAGCGATAAAGCAAGAGTGGGCAAAGTGCAGACAGCGGGCCAAGGTGGCCTGTTTTTGTATGGCTGGAGGCAAAAATGGCTTTTACATTTTTAAGTGTGAATATGAAATGTGATCTTTAGTGACAAGTGAAAAAGTATGAAATATCAATGTCATTGTTCATAAAGTTGTATTGGAACACGGACACCCACATTCCTTTATGTATTGTCCATGGCTACTTTCCCTTGTTATAACAGCAGAGTTGAATAGTTGCCACAATGACAGTATGGCCTGCAAAGCGCAAAAATATTTACTGTCTGGCCCTTTACATAGAAAGTTTAGCCTCTGTGGTGAAATGTGGAGAACATGTGGACTATGGGTATGGGTCTGGGACACTCACGGACCCCTGTGCTACAGAGCATCCTTGGGAGCACAGCATTAAAAGCCTTTGTTAAGCAGAATTATAACTTACAGCGTGTACCTCCCTAGTAGTTGAAAACTAGTAAAGTCAAGTTTAGGGGCACTAAGACTACTTCATTAGCATCATATGGATGCCTTGAGGTATTTAGTTAAGTCCAGTGTCTGATATTCCAGGTGTGACTTGTGGCTTGTCCATCTAGTCTAACTGTATAGTTCACTGTAGCATTTTGTAATGTTGGGGTTTGGTTTAACCAAGTAAAATTTATTAGGTAGGTGTAAGGGACTGAAGTGTATGCTAGTTATGCATGGCTACATTTCAGAATTGTTAAAAGGTCATAATTAGAAATTATATTTTAAAAATGAAAATACACTGCAGACTAAATCATGAATAGCAGTGGCAAAACTTCTGGATAACGCATCTTAGATAACTTTAGCCCATTAAATACTAGCACTTATGATTGTTGTTTGAAACAAAAATCTGTGTAAAAATGTTCTTTTCTGTAAAGGAACAGAACATACAGAAGATATTATCTTATCTTGATGTCTTATAGGTCATTATTACTAATACCAGTTATTGCATTTTGGTGGTTGTACATCAGTAGGTCACAGTTGACTAACACACATGGAAAGTTCAGTTTAGGTGACACTGATACTGTGATACAGCGCCCTCTGGGACTGGTGAATAGCAGCCTCTGGATGGTCACTTAACTCAAAGCAGTCTCCTACATACCAGCTTCCTAATTTCATGGCCCGTTCTTTTCCTTTGAACCCTCTTCCCTAAACTTCCTTAAAGCTTATAGGAAATGAAAAGATACTTCTCAAAAGAAGTAATGATTTTTGTGTTGAAGATATAGATGATATACAATAAGACACGAGGAAAATATGTACAGGCCAAAGATCATAGAAGATATCTTAGGAAATGTAATTTACTCCTTTTGTAGAGAAGTGGGTGAAGGGGTATGTAAGCAAGGTTAACACGACAACTCTATCCATCTCTGTCTCTCTCATTCTTTTTCTCTAAGTAATTTTAATTTTGTTTATTTTTGGAATAAGTATACCAAAAGAAACCAGGTTTATCATTATGTTTGATTTAATTCAGTTATATATTCTTTATTTTATATGGCCACTATTCCAACCATTTTTTTTTGTGAGAGAATCATGGAAAAAAAAATGTCCTCTCATGCCAAAGAAAAGGCACATGGGTTTTTATAATGAAAGTGCAATTTTGACAGTTTTTTCCTAGTGTACTAAGACAGTTTTGAGGTTATTTTATACAAACATCCTTGGTATTATATAAAGTAATTACATTTGTTGAAAACCTCAGTACTTCTGGTAACTGCCAATACCTTTCTGATGGACCACCCAAATTTAGCTAGTACTTGTTTAGTTTAAATTCATCATGACATGAATGAAACTTGGGTGTAGAGTGGTCTACATTTTCTATGTACACATACATCCTGATGGTGCTAGATAAACACCTAACTATATATTTAAATTTTTATGTGTGTGTGTGTATCAATGTCTTCACACCTGTTTTTTTCCATAGGTTTAATTTTAAATATTTTCCAATTAGCAAAATCATTCCTCTTTAATATTTGCACTGTACAGCTGTAACAGGTTGTTCAGCTGGAGGTCCCCCAAAATGGAGAAAACCGCCATCGCTATCACTTGGGGGATGAGGGAAGTGGAGCAGGGCCATTGAGAGCTTCTTTGCACAGCTGAAGAACATTGCCAGTGTTTTAACAACGTTGCAGAGCTGTGCCTGCGCTGGGAGCCAGGGAGACGGGCATGACTCTAACCCGCCATACGATGTAGCCGGAAGGACCTCCTGCTCCTGCAAGAGCAGCTTATAGGTGGCTTCTGCATCGTGGGACCACATTTGCCAGGGCTAACAATGGCAGCTGAGAAAGGCAGAAGAAACTAGACTACTGGCAGGTGTAACCCAGTGTGGGATGAGTTGGAAATGGGGTTACAGGGGAAGATCCGCACCTGGATTTAAACCCAGGAACGGTAGCTATGCTAGGGCTTAACCACGCAGTTTTGGGAGTGGAGGGGGGCTCTCGTCCACACAGCTTAGAAAGCAGAAAAGCAGGACGTAGTGGCTGTGCGGAGCCCTCTCTCTTGGCCAGGTGGTTTGGAAGGATGCAGAAGGATTCCCCGACCCACCATGAGGATGCAGTTTTGGATTAATAGTGGGAGCCTGGCTGAGCTATGGACCTCTACGTTCTTTTCCTGAGATACAGTACCCTGACTGGCCTGGTTTGGCAAGGGGGGCAGCACTGTGTGCGTGTTTGTGGGTGTTTTAAAGGGACTTTGGGATTTAATGGCGACATTCCACCATTAATCTCTGAACCTGTATAACTTTTGAATAAATAGTTCCTTTCCTTTTTACCAAATTCTGGCTTTGAGAGCTGCAGTTCCTACCAGCAGTGGGCGAAGAAGAACCACAGAACAACAACAACAACAAAAACCCAGGCAGGAGGGTTTCTGTAACACAACTTTCCTTTTTTTAAATGAGATTTTTTTTTGCTTTTTAAAAAATGTGTAACTGTCAAATAATGTTAACATAATTGTTGTATATTCAAGTACTATTAACTGATATTAAAATAAATTACATAATTTGTCTTATACAATTTGAAGTCACTAAATATTCATGGGCTTGAAGCTACAAACACAAGAATGTGAGGCTTCCAGTCAAGATGGTGGAGTAGGTAAATGTGGTACTCATCTCTTCCCACAACCACAGCAAAATTACAACGAAATTACAGAATAACCATCAGTCAGAACTGTCTGAAATCTACCTGAACATAAGTTGTATCATGAAGCATATACAGAATAAGCCACATCAAGACTGGTAGGAGGGGCTGAGATGCAGAACAGACTGTCCTCACATACATGTGTGATAGTTAAAAATCAGGAGGTATATCTCAGTTGCAGAGGTGCCCCTGAGGGAGCAATAGGTCCCAGCTCCACACTAGGCTCCCCAGCCCAGATTTCCAGTGCTGGGAAAAGAAGTCCCCGTAACCTCTGGTTGTGAAAAGCCAGCAGGGATTGTGGCTGAGTGAGATGGAGGGCTTCTGGAGTCCCAGGTGTTCCTCTTAGTGCCCATGTACACACTTACTAAGACTTAGTAAGCACTAAGTCTTACTGGGGTGCCAGCTTGAAAGGTACCAGGGACATACAGGGAGGAACTGAATTGCCTGGCTTTGGGGAGAGGGTGGAGGTGCAGAAGCCATCGTTCCTTCATTGTACGCTCCCCCTGTAGGCTCAGGAAGGTGCTATAGCTGAGTCTCCATCAACCTGGCTAACACTTCATCCCACCCTGGTGATCCCTGACACTCTACTCTTTGTTGGCCCACCTAAGTCATTTCCAGTGGCTTTTCCATACAAATAGCGAGTTCCAGCTCATGTCGCAAATTTTCCTAAAATCTCTCAAAGGTTCACAAACCCCAAACAAGTAGCATCTGGCCTCCACATGTGCTGTACCTCTTGCTAAGAGGCCCCAGGCAAGGCCTCAGTTCACAGCTTGGCCCTTCCCAGGCACATCCAAACCCAGCCCAAGTAGCAGCTATTTGTGGAATGCTTTTTAGCTCATGTTGGATGACCCCAAGGTGGGTTAGGGTTAAGGTTAGAGTTGGCCCCCAGGAAGCCCCAGAGCCAACACAGTGGGTGGATAGCTACAGACCATACCAGAGCACCAACCAACCACCTTCACAAACAGCACAGTCAAGAGGCAGACTTATCAGGCAGGAAAGCCCCACCAAAGCAATGCTGTTTTGTGGGGTTGGTCCCTGCACAGCAGCTCCTCTGCGGCAGCTGCTGCTGTTCCTTGCAGCCAGTTGGCCTGGGGGTAAATCCCTCTCACTGAGATAGATAGTAAGCATAAAAATGACATTGAAACCATAAAAAGAACCAGTCAAAAATGAAGAATACAATATCTGAAATGAAGAATACACTACTAGGAATCAACAGCAGATTAGATGAAGCAGGGAATCAAATTAGCAATTTGGAAGACAAGGTAGCAGAAAACACCCAATCAAACCAGAAATTTTTTTTTTTAAATGAGGATAGTTTAAGGGACCTCTGGGACAAAATAAAGTGTAACAATATCCACATCGGAAGGGTACGAGAAGGAGAAGAGAGAGAGAGAGAGCGAGCAATGGATTGAGAACATATTTTAAGAAATATTGTCTGAAAACTTTCTTAACCTGGTAAAGGAAAAAGACACACAAGTCCAGGAGATACAGAGAGTCCCAACCAAGGTGAACCCAAAGAGGCCCACACTGAGACACATCATAATTAAAATGCCAAAGGTTAAAGACCAAAAGAGAATCTTAAAAGCAGCAAGAGAAAAGCCAGTTAGTTACCTACAAGGGAGCTCCCATAAGACTGTCAGCTGATTTCTCAACAGAAACTTTCCAGGCCAGAAGGGATTTGCATAAAATATTCAAAGTGATAAAACGTATGGACCTATAACCAAGACTACTCTACCCAGCAAGGCTATCATTTAAAATTGAAGGAGAAATAAAGAGCTTTCCAGACCAGAAAATGCTAAAGCAGTTCATCAGCAATAAATCAGTATTACAAGAAATGTTAAAGAGACTTCTTTCAGAAGAAAGAAAGAAAAGAGGAACATTAATATAAATAATATAATGGCAATAAATACTACCTATCAGTAATTACTTTAAATGTGAGTGGATTAAATGCTGCAATCAAGACATAGAGTAGCTGAATGGATAAGAGAACAAGACCCATTAATATGCTGCCTACAGGAGACTGTCTTGAAATTAGATACACACAGATTGAAAGTACATGGACGGAAAAAGATATTTTATGTAAACAGAAACAAACAAAAACCTGGGGTAGCAATACTAATATCAGACAAAATACTTTAAAACAAAGGCTATAGCAAGAGACAAAAAAAGATGTTACATAGTAATAAAGGGATTGATCCAGCAAGAGGATATATGACCTTTGTAAACATTTATGCACCCAACATAGGAGCACTTAAATATATAAAGCAAATATTGATGGGCATAAAGGGAGCAATAGACAGTAAAACAATAATACCAGGGGACTTAATTGGCCCATTGACACCAATTGACAGATGTTCTAGACAGAAAATCAAAAAGAAACAGCAGTCTTAAAGGACACATTAGAATTGATAGATTTAATTGATACTTTTAGAGTATTTTACCCAAAGTAGCAAAGTATGCATTCTTTTCAAGTGCACATGGAACAGTTTTTAGGGTAGACCACATGTCAGGACACAAAACAAATCTCAACAAATTTAAGAAGATTGAAATCATATGAACCACCTTCTCCAACCACAATGGTATGAAACTAGAAACCAATTCCAAGAAAGAAACTGAAAATACACAAATACATCAGGGCAAAATAACATGCTACTAAACAATGACTGGGTTAACAGATCAAGGAAGAAATAAAAATATACCTTGAAACAAGTGAAAATGACAACACAACAATCCCAAATCTATGGGACCCAGCCAAAGCAGTCAGTCCTAAGAGGGCAACTCGTAGCATTCCAGGCCTACCTCAAGAAACAAGAAAAATCTTGAATAAATAATCAAACTTTCCAGCTAAAGGAACTGGAAGAAGAACAACAAACAAAGTTCAAAGTGGTCAGAGAAGAAATAAACAATAGTCTAAATATATGTATATATATAAAAGATCAATGAAACCAATACCTGTTTTTTTTTAAAGATAAACAAGATTAATAAACCTTTAACTACATTCATCAAGAAAAAGAGAGAAAGAGGGAGATGGGGATGGGGGAAATGGAGGAGGGTGTGGCGGGATAAACAGTGGTAGCAGGAGACTTGACTTGGGGTGGTGAACACACAATACAGTGTACGGATGATGTGTTGTGGTATTGTGCACCTGAAACCTGTATAATTTTGTTAACCACTGTCACCCCAATAAAATTCAATAAAAAAGGGAAAAAAAGAAAAAGAGAGAAAGGACCCAAGCAAATAAAATAAAAAATGAAAGAAAAGTAACAACTGATACCACAGAAAGAAAGAAATGAAATACTGACACATGCTACAATATAGGTGACCTTAAAAACATGCTAAGTGAAAGAAGCCAGTCACAAAAGACCACACACTGTGTGATTTCATTTATGTATCACACAAATATGGATTTATGATAGGCAAATCCATAGACACAGAAAGTAGATTAGTCGTTGCCTAGGCTGAGGGATGGGGCAATTTGGAATGAATTTGTTTTGGGAGTGATGGAACAGTTTTCAACTTAGATGGTGGTGACAGTTGCATAACTGTGAATATGCTAAAAATTATTGAGTTGTCTCCCTTAAAATATGGGTTGGATAAATTATGAAGATACATTAACATTGCTTAAGATTATAATGTACTTAAAATTATGTTAATGCAGTTTTACTTTAGGGATGATAAAATCTAATAATATGAAATTAACAGAACTTAAGCAAATTTAGTTAAATTTAGTGACCCAAACTTATACTAGGCCATTTAGCAAGGGCCAGTTAGAAGATGTGCAGGGGCTTCCTGAAAATTGGAACTGTTGAACTTCAATGTTCATGGTGTTGTTTTAGATCAACTTCAGACTCAGGAATTTAGAAAAATATGGTTAAAGATGTATCTTCTATTATAAAAACTTCCTGCTTTGCCTAAAATAAGAAAACATTATTTTATTGCCCAGATTTTTCCCTTAATAATTACTGGATGATTAACGCAAACCCTTTCTCACCTCCCAAAAGCCAAACAAAAACAAAAACAGTTTTTAGACCAGCAGATTTAATTAATTAATTAAGTTTTAAAGCTTTTACTTATTTATTTTTAGAGAAAGGGGAAGGGAAGGAGAAAGAGAGAGAGAGAAGCATGGAAGTTCAAGAGAAACCTTGATCAGTTGCTTCTTGGCATGTCCTCAACAGGGGACCTGGCCCACAACCCAGGCATGTGCCCTGACTTGGAATTGAACCTGTTAACTTTTGCTTTGCAGGGATGATGCCCAACCCATTGAGCCACACCGGTCAGAACCAGCAGATTTATCTTAAACATAACATGAAATTGAGTTTTCCTCAACAACATTTATTTTACATATTTTTCTTTATTTAAGATAAATTACTGGAGGCACACTTAATTTACATACTTGCAGCTTTTGGTTCATTCATTCAATCATTCAATTAACAAATGCTTTTTAATTGTCTGCTGTGGCTCTAAGCACTGGCTAGGGGATACAGAGAGCAAAGCAGACACTGTCACAGTCTCAAAGAACTTACAATATGTAGCAGTTAACAATCATGAAACAAATATATACAGTTAAATTATCCTAAATTCTGTAAAGAAAAAATCAGTGCACTAGAGATGGACTAATGAAGGATCTCAGGATTATAAGGAAAGTAAGGAAGTTATTTTGCTAAGGAAGTGATATATGAACACGACAATTCTAGGGTTTTTTAAACATTTTTTAATTTTTATTTTAATTGTTGTTCGAGTACAGTTTTTTGCCTTTTACCACCATCCCAGCCCACCCCCAGCCCTTCCCACCTCCCTCCCGTTTCCACGCCCCCCACCCCCCGTTATTGTCCATGTGTCCTTTATACTTGTTCCTACAAACGGTTCACCCTTTACTCCTGAAATTCCCTCCCTCTTCCTCTCCCCTCTGGTTACTGTCAGCCTGTTCTCAATTTCAGTGTACAATTCTAGATTTTATTGTTTAAAAAAATTTGCCTGCTTCATTGGCATAATAAAAATTGTTTTTAACTTGTGTTTCTTTCGTGAACAGTGAATTTTAGAAAGTTTTCATGCTAATTGTCTTTTATGTTGCTCCTTATACTCTCTTCTTCCTCCTTTAATTGCCGTTCTATGGGAAGGAAATACATGTTTTGAATGTACTTTTTGTTGATTGAAATTTTATATTTCACTATTCATTTTAAATTATGATTTCTATCATTTTCCTAGAATAAACTCAAAACTAATTAATTTGCCCTTTACCTTTGTGTGGAGGGAATTTATTCTTTTGTAAATCATTGACTGTCAGTTCCTGCCCCTATTTTATTTTTTATTTTTTTATTTTTTAAATATATTTTATTGATTATGCTATTACAGTTGTCCCATTTTCCCCCCTTCATTACCCTACACCCTGCACACCCCCTCCCACCCACATTCCCCCCCTTTAGTTCATGTCCATGTGTCATAAATTCTTTAGCTTCTAC
>PVKU01012828.1:0-32824 GCA_004027475.1 Anoura caudifer | reverse complement strand
ATATGTCCCCTAAAGCAAGGGACATAAAGGAAAGAATAAACAAATGGGATCTCATCAAAATAAAAAGCTTCTGCACAGCTAAAGAAAACAGTATTAAAATAAAAAGAGAACCAACTGTATGGGAAAACATATTTGCCAATGATACCTCAGACAAGGGTTTAATCTCCAAAATATATAAAGAACTCACATGACTCCACTCTAAGAAGACAAGCAGCCCAATTAAAAATGGGCAAAGGACTTGAACAGACACTTCTCCAAGGAGGACATACAGAGGATCCAGAGACTTATGAAAAGATGGTCAATATCACTTGCTATCAGAGAGATGCAAATTGAAACCACAATGAGATACCACTTCACACCTGTCAGAATGGCCATCATAAATAAAGCAACAAACAACAAGTGTTGGAGAGGTTGTGGAGAAAAGGGTCCCTAGTTCACTGTTGGTGGGATTGCAGACTGGTACAACCATTATGGAAAGCAGTATGGAATTTTCTAAGAATACTAATAATGGATCTACCTTTTGACCCAGCAATTCCGCTGCTAGGATTATATCATAAGAACCCTGAAACACCAATCCAAAAGAACCTGTGCACACCAATGGTCATAGCAGCACAATTTACAATAGCCAAGTGTTGGAAGCAACCTAGGTGCCCATCAGTAAAAGAATGGATCAATAAACTTTGGTACATTTACACAATGGAATTCTATGCAGCAGAAAGAAAGAAGGCACTCCTACCCTTCATGACATCATGGATGGAACTGGAGAGCATTATGCTAAGCGAAATAAACCTGGCAGTGAAAGACAAATACCATATGATCTCACCTTTAACAGGAACCTAATAAAAAAAAAAAAAAAAACAATCAAACAAGTACAATATAACCAAAGACACTGAAATTGAGAAGGTGTTGAAAGTCACCAGAGGGGAGAGGGGAGGGAATTTTAGGGAGAAAGGGGAAGGGTTTGGAGCAACAAGTATAAAGGACACATGGAAAAAAACTAGCGGGGGTGGAAATGGGAGGAGGGTGGGAGGGGCTGGAGCTGTGGGCTAAAATGGGAGCAAAAGACAGAAAACTGTACAAGAACAACAATTAAAATAAAATTTAAAAAATCAAAAAAAGAAAAATTAGTTATGGAGAGGAACCAGAATAGTTTATCTATGGTATAAAGCAATAAGGCAGCCTATGTGGGTGCAGATTCTGGTAAGTGGTATAAAGGTGGTGTAAAGAGACACTCATTTTTCCAGAAATAGTTATCAGAAGGACCTTAAAGCTCACATTGTAAACCATGAGATATATTTCAAAATTACTGATCTAGATTAGCCTCCATGTTTTAAGATAAAATTTCAAATAATGGCATCAGACTGCTATTTATTATGTAAGTACATCAGGTCTTTTCATAACTATATGCCTTTTCTCAGTTTTATTTATTTTGAATGTCCTTTATGTCACATATTCACCTATAAAATCATAATTATACTTCT
Organism: Anoura caudifer; assembly: GCA_004027475.1. Lineage (NCBI taxonomy): Eukaryota > Metazoa > Chordata > Mammalia > Chiroptera > Phyllostomidae > Anoura > Anoura caudifer. The sequence goes on along the minus strand of PVKU01012828.1, from coordinate 31,343 downwards.
AAACCTAGATAAAACATTAACTTCTATCCCCAAGTATAAATATATACAAGTAATATTTTCTGTTTGTTCATGTTTCTTTATTTATTTAGAGAACATTCCTCACCATCTTCCTGTGAATAGACCTATTTCAACAAATTTTTAAGTTTCTTGATATTAGGAACCATATCTTAAATATTCTAAATCTCCCAGAATGTACAACAAAGTCCTTTTTATTAGAGTAAAATCAGAAGTTATCTAGACCCAAATCACTTTTTTGATTGGTCAGGAAATCTATCCATATGCTATTAAATTAACTGGCTAAGATATTTTAATTTGGCCTAATATGTGTGATATTTTCACTATGTAGTGTTGCCTTCAGTATTTTTAAATTATTCTTTGATGGATATAGAATATACATGTAGCATTTATAATAAACAATTTGAAATCACTTGGGTAAAACAATATAGTCCACAATTAACTTAAAGATGAAACATTCTAACTTTTACACAATTGGATTGACTATTTTTGCTAGTCTTCTTTTCTATTTGTCTTCCTAGATTTTCAGCATGTATCTCTGCCCATTTTCACTTGTGTCTCATGTCTAGGGGAAAAGGAAACAAGTTTGGGATGAATTTAAAATCTGTCATTTGCTTATTTTCTGATATCTTTGGCCAGAAGTTAAGAACATGAGCATCAATGATTGCCACAAGATGAGGGGTCATTTGAGATTTTCATTCATCTGGATTCTGCTATTTCCCATTAACAAGGGTAACTGAGATTTGAATGAATCATGAAATGCTGTCATCCCAGTGGTATATCTAAAATGGTTCAGGTGGATGAGAGAGTTAATATTCCAAGAACTTTTCCATGTGAAACTTCAGAATTGACTACTTTTTATAGTTAGTTAAAATACCCTTCCTAAATCTTTCTCAGAGTGAGTTGGACACAATTGATGGGTTATATCATGTATTCAACTCAAACTAGTCATTAAATTGACTAAAAATAATAGTTTATTAAAAATGTCAACTCAACTGTCAAATAGATATGATCAGAGGCTCATGTAGTTTTCTACTCTTGAAAGTAACAGAATATTTGAATTCTCTCTCTCTGCATTTTAATCTAATACAAATATTTTTATTTTTTCTTCAAATACAAAGAACTTGTACAAATATTGTTAATCCAAGTATAAATGAGATACAAAAACAAACAAAACGCTTAAAACACTTTAACTTAAAACAAACTTGCTTAAATCTCAGTTAATTTTAGGTATTTTATATTGTATTCAGAAAAGAAAATTGGGGTGTATCATAAATATAAATTAGCTTTCTAATCAAATTAAAATTATAATACAAGATTGGCTTCAAAATGTTTTTAGAGGCATTTTCTTATTTGATCTGTACCATAATGCCACCACTATACAGAATCTGAATGTCAAGTGTCTTTACAAAAATATATAGCAAATATTACTATTTTATTATACTCACCTTACAGATGAGAAATTGTTGGCCCATTTAGTGAGTAAGAAGGCAAAACATGAAGCTGAATTGTATAACTTAAAATATGCTCTTTCTACTACCCTTGGCTGGGTTGGTCAGTGATCAACAGAATGTTCTTAGACTTGGGTGTTAATCCTGTTCTGTCAAAAATTAGAAGCATGACTAGGAAAATTTTAATAAAATGCCGTAGGTATGGACACAGTTCTATTATGTATAGAATTGACTTGCATCATTTCCCACTCTCAAGTTGAATGTTCTATACATCTTTACATTTCTATGTGTGTGTGAGTGCATATGTATGCAAATGTATATTAAACTCTCAGAGATATCATTGAATTCAAGGTTGAATAAAACATAGTTCTCTATGACTTCTCAAACATTTAATAGGTGTTATGAAATTCAAGCAGAAGCTTAATTTTGCATTGTTTATATAATTGTATATAAATGTGCATTATATTTGTCAAGAAAGATTATTGGTATTTAGCAGAAAAAGTAATTTGCAGAATATATTTTAGAAAAACAGTTTTTATTTTGTATTTTTATTTGTATTAATTGTATAATTGTATTTTATTTGTATTAATTGTATTTGAATTAATTGTATTTTATTTTTAAACATCTAATAATTTATAAATCAACTTTTGGAACTGGCATAATTTTATTGCTTCCCCTGGGTTTGGAAAAATATATCAAAGCACCAGAGATTGTTGCTAATTCTTACTCACTTTATATTAGCCCTCAAAATGAAAGAACTTGAAATATTTCTAAGAAGCTAATAAATTAGGAGTCACTTTGAATGCCACTGCTGTCTCTGAATGTCGCATCTTTACACAAAAATATAACAAATATTATTAACTAATTAGTTGCATTCATTTGATTGTTTTATATTTTATTTGAAACACCTACCTACATACATACATACATACATACATACATACATATATATATAATTGTATAGACTAAACTCTTCACCTGCTTGTTTGATCTTAGAATATTTGTTTAGTCTCTTAGAGCTTAGTTAGATCAGTAAAATGGTGTTTAGTAGTCACATTGCAGAGCATTTTATATATGTTTATATATAATGGTTATGTAAAGAACACTAGATTTTGTACATTCTTGGGTTGTTTGCATTATTGCTGTGTCCTATGTACCTGCACTTTTGCTCCTCCCACATTAAAATTAAGAACTGACCTCTTTGTTTTAAGCTGGGGTCATAATAACCATAATATCATTATAATAATGAGAAAAGTAGGTGACATGGATGGTGAAGATACTTTCTAAGGTATTGGAAGGATTCAAAAGTCAGAATAGAAAGAAAACAATCTAGAATTTAATGACAGCAAGAGGCCTCCAGCACCCCAATGGTTGCAAGTACAAAGAAAACAAAGTTCACAGAGGTCAAGAGCAGGGATCACTGGCTGCATTTTTACACATGAAGGGCAGGCCTGCCTGGACATTGATGCGACTATGGAAGAGAGACCACTTTCACAGACACCCCTAAAGCAGGAAGAGTAAAAAACTGTTGTCTGTTTCCAAGTCTCTAATCTCCTGTCTGAACCTCTGGTTGGTTAAAAGCGTCTCAAATTCATATTGCAAAGAACATATAATTTGCATAAAAAGCATGAGGAATAATAAATTGTGAGCAACTAGCCCAAGAGAACACATTGATAAGATTATCTGATAGGTATATGAAAATTCCGTTTAGGAAAAAAAGGAGTGACTGATCCAGACCAGAGACTTAGATTTAGAAGCAAAAAGTAGAAGTTGAAGGTTTGAGAATAATGCCTTTTATCAATATTACTTAGAAAATAAATAATTTTTTGAAAGACAAATCAATAGATAAAAGAAGAGGGGGGAGGAGGAGAAATAAGAAGACAGAGAGAAAAATATTCTAGATAATAGATTTTTTTTACAAAAGCAATCTGACAAAATAAGCAAGGAAGAGATCCCTCTGACTGCAAAAGTAGGATTAGAAAAAGAGAGACCATACAAATAAGATCCTATTCCTATCTCTTTAACTCTAAATATATATGTATATATGTATATGTGTGCATATACATATATGTATGTATATATTTGAATATATAGTATACATTTGTTCACATATTCATTTGCATATGTTATTTATATTTATCTATCTAGCTGTATATAATTATCTACACACATGAATGTATTGTACAAATATCTCCATGTACCTATTTCATGGAGATTGTCAAGTTTAGTTCCCTAACATCTCTATAAAGTTTATATAAACTATTTTTTAAATTTTTGTGTTTTATATTTATTTTTCAGGTGAAGAACCATAAGAAAGAGACTCAAAAAGCAGGAAGCTCATTCTGATTAAATGGCTCTTTGTATGAACACATGCAGAAAGAGAAAAGGAATAGTACTATTTCTCAATGGTTGTTTAGCAGAGAAATAGTTGGCCCTGCATGTGAATAGTACTTTGCATGTCAGCCATGATTCTAAGAAATTAATTCTCACATCCAATGTAATGCGTGTTTAGTGTTATATTATTCTGCTCTATTCAGTCTCCCAAGGGTATAGAAAATGTTTATAAATTTCTTCTCAAAAATACTTCTATTTCTAGGTCCAAGATCAATATCCCCACTGCTACCTTCTAGCTCAGACCCTGATCATGTTTTTCCTGAACCATTTCAGTAACTTTCTTACTAGTTTTGTGTTCCCACTCATTCTCTAATTCATCTTAACTGAAGCTTCACACCAAGCTATTTTATCTATCCAAATGTAAATCAGGTTATGTCTAAAGTCCAACTCTCCCAATGTCCTTTCTCTTATTTAAAAAATAAAATGCTGAGACAGTTAACAGGGCCTACAAGTCTCTTCATGATCTGTTTTACCTCCCATCTCTGCCCACTCTTTGAGTGCATCCTCCCACTCACAACAAGGCTCTCTATGCCCCAGCCACAACAGCTCCCTTATGGTCTTTAGATGTGTCAACCAAGTCCTCACCCCAAGGCCTTTGCTCTTTCCAATCCCTCATTCGGAAATACTTTCCCTCTTAATACCTAAGAAGTACTGTTTTGAATACATAAAATGCCAAGCTTTTAAGATAAAAGGGAATATGTAGTAAAAGGAAATTTGAATGTGATGTACTAAAACTTCAGTTAACCTAATTGTTTTTACCTACTTTACCATACTTGGTATATGTAGTAGATAATAAATGAATTATTGGATTTTACAAATTTAGTTGAGAATAAATAATTTTTAGGCCTTATCTTTCGGTCAGTGGGGATAAAAGCCAATATTGTATACCCACTCTATAATTCCATCTTTATCGTTATCCAGTGAGAACTGATGCTTTGATTGATGAGGCTAAAGTATTTGCAAATCCCGAATTATCTCAGATTCAATTACCATATTTTGCCATATATAATGAGCACTTTTTGCCCAAATTTTTGAGAGAAAAAATAAGGATGAGCATTATACATTGGTAATACTAATGCTGAATCTATAACTGTTTTTCATTATTTTATTTATGCTTACGTGTTAAAAGTGTAACTCCAGAAAACAATAATGATATCCATATGCAAAATAATGCCCTTGAATACAGTAATTGGTTTAGTTTATAATATAAATAAATAAGTAATTGCATTTAAAAAATTAAAATGAAAGATTTTTTTTCTGAAAGTCTGGGCTAAACTTATTATACACAGCAAAATACAGCATCTTCAGACTCATGAACTTGCTAAGGTGGGCAAAAAAAACTAATACATTTGAGAACAATTTTAAAGTAATGATATTGACATGAAATGACTGGGGACTTAATTCTTAGTATTCATAGACATTTATTAATCATGTTAGCCAAAATTTTAAAGCATTACCAATAACCAAGATTGTTCTACATGTAGATTTCTGGCTTGGGATTTGCTTTGAATATTAAAGAACACATCTGAAGAGAAAGTAAAAGTTTACTCTTTTGTGATAGTAATAAATTTTCTATTCAGTCTTTCTATTTCTATGGAGTTCAATAACTGTTTAATTTAATTAGAACAATGCAGCAACTATGGATTTATCAAAGTAATAATACTCAGAAAAGTAAATATTACTTATTATTTACTAATCAAAATTTTACTTATTTTAGTCTTTCATACTTCAACAGCTATTCTAATTTATAGGACATAGAGTTTTAAATTAGGTATTGATCATTGATTAGAACTAGTATTTCATTAAAATTTCCTAATAAATTTAGTTATGCAAAACATTATTCCTTTCCTATTTCATGGACACATACAATGAAGATATTTAATTTTTTTCTATTTTATTGCTGAAAGAGCAAATGTATTATATATGTAAATTGTAGGTCAGCTTAAAAATATCAAATTCATATTTAGATATACTGCTCAACCAGACTGCATTAATCATTAATCCTTTGACATACTGTGTGCTTCTAGAACATAAATTATTTAAGCATAAACTATTTTTCAGGGTAAACCATATAGACATTTTTTGAAATAAAAACAAAGTAATACATGAATACATGATTTCTCTAAGAGGACTTAAACATCAAACAAAACACTGCTTTAACCTCTGATGCCACTCTTTATTTTGTCCAAATTTTGTTCATTTGTCAAAGCTCAAAATAAGCAGACAGTCATAAAATGCTGGACTATGTCTTTAAGTTGAAAATGGATGAGCTACTTGGGAAGTTTCCATTAAATTTAGAAACAAAACATGTCATCTTTGAAAGAGAAAAATCAATGGTCAGATTTTGGTCAAGAAAGAGATTGTTGTCTAATAGAAAATGCCTGTGTCTGAGCATTTTAAGCTAGATTTGGCTCATTCTCCATTATATAATAAGCATTCAAATTATTTTCCCCCTCTATTGCTTTTTCCTAAGATAATAAAGTAGATAAGGTCTATCAAAATATATAGGACAAAAAAGTAGAATTGCTCTGAAAATTGAAGTTTCTGCGTTTGAAATAGTATTTCCTCAGGTAAAGTTTCTGAGAAAAATCTCATGAAGAATTAATGCGATATAAAGAAAAGCTCTGTATACCAATAAGATGTCATTCCCTATGGTGGGGACATGCCATGACACTGAAAATGGAAGGAATTTAGAGGTTATCTAATGATGTAAGATTAATTATGTGGAACGCTGGGTGATTGTAGGAAATTCTAAAGTTTATACCAGAGGGTACTGTAGAACTGGATCTAAATGCCCATCATCTGATTCAGAGTACCTGGCACTATCGTGTGCCTTCTCTCAATCAGTGGATTTATTTTTCTCACTTGAATAAAATATCCATAGTGTTCTATTACTGTCTTTGCTGATACTCTGAATTTTGATACATGTTTATGTTCATAAGTTTATTTTAATTTAGTTTTTCTGCCACATATCTTATTTATTAGTGCCTTCACTCACTCAACACCTATTTAGAGAGTATGTACATTGTATCAGACAATATTATAAGTGTCTGAAGAAAGTAAGTGAACAAAATTAGTACAGGAATATTGCCCATATGTTAGAAGAAATAAATGCAGTGAAAAAAAGAAATCAGGTAAATATAACACAGGGAAAATTGAGGGTGAGAGGAAAAGGGATAGAGATCAATGTTAATTGGAGTGGTCAGGGTAGGCCTCATTGGAATGGGGATGATTGAGCACAGGCCCAGAGGACTAAATGGAGCTGAGCAAGACAACATTTAAGGGAAGGCCATTCTGGGCAAAGGAGACCACCAGTAAAAAAGGCACTGGGTGGGCACGTGCCTAACATACTCCAGAAACAGTAAGGTGATCAATGAGGCAAGGGAGAAAATAATGCAAGCAACTGTCATAGTGAGTGAGATAAAAGATCATGAATGGTTTTGCAGGCTACTAACAACTCAATTTTTGTTGGGAACCCCCTGGCAGTTTTTGAACAGAGGAATGACATGATTTAATTTAAGAATTACAGAATATATACAAAGGTTACAAAATACAGTGGAACAGAAGTCCAGAGAAATAATGAATCAAGAATTCAGAGAATTAGGAATACCTGAAGTAGGCTATTTGGCTTGTGTGTTTGTCTCCTTTTGACAACCTTCTAGCAGGTACACGGTAGCATTCTAAGACTGATATTCAACCTAGAAAACAGAGTATACCCCTGTTCCCACCATGAGGAATTTTATGGTTCTAAAACACAAATGGAAAGCAAATTAACTAGAATAATGAGAGCACTTTTTGAAAGAACAGAGTCTGGGAACTCACACTCTCTGATTCCAAGGTTTGATATACAGTTACATAATTAGTGCACTGTGGAGCTATTAAAGACTAAACATAGATCAGTGAAACAGAATAAAGGATTGTCTAACCGTAACACTGCGTACCTGAAACTAACACAGGATAATACTGAATATAAACTGTAACTGAAAAAAAAATAAAGTTACCATATTATCAAAAAAATAAAATAAAGTATTCAGAAAGAGACACACAAACAGATCTATTTAACTGATTTCAACATGGGAATCAAATAAATTTAATGGAGAATTGATAGAATACCAAGCAGTGCTAAACACTGGACAGTTATGCCCAAAAAATGTGATAATCTCTATCCATACCTTATACATTTATGCCACACAAAAATGTTTTCATTCAAATTGGACACAAATCTAATGCACATCCTAAAACTATAAAACTTATAGGGGAAAATGTCCAAATTATTACAACATTGTGTTAGACAAATATTTCATAGTTAGGATACATGGACTTTGAATTATAGAAAAATTTTAGAAAAAATGGACTTAATCAAAGTTTAAAATTTTAGATTTTCATAGGCATTTTAAGGAATAAAAAAGATAACACACAGATTAGGAGAAAATATTTATGAAAAACATACCTGATTAAAAAAAGGTGGAACAAAATGTGGGCTATGGAAATCCAATAATCAAATTTAAAAAATAGCCAAAAACTTAAGCCTATACTTCACCAAAGATGATCTATAAATGGCACATAAACATATGAAATGATGCACATTATTATTATTATTTTAGATGGTATAATACAATTAAACACTTATTAGAATGGACTAATCAAAACAAGAGAAAAAAACTGACAAGATTTTAAAAAATGTGGGTCAGTCAGAATTCTCATACAACTCTGTGGGATGCAAAATGTTACAATCAATTTGCAAAGCTGTTTGACAATATTTATAAAAATAAACATATGATTATGAAATATCTTAGTGAGAAACTTTTCAAAGGGGAAATGAAAATGTATGTTCACACAAAAATTTATATGTGAATATTTATAGTTAATTTAGTCATAATCATCAATATGCTTTAATAAGCCAAATGTCCATTACCAGAGGAAAGGGTACACATCTTGGAGACATTCATACACTGTAATACTTCTCAACATTAAAAGGAAGTGTAAGGGGACCTCAAAGCTAGATGCTCTTTGATTCCATTTATATAGCACTTTGGGGGAAAAAAGCTATATAAAGAAAAACATTAGTGAATGCCACTGGCTGGAGTTCAGGATGGGGGATTAACTTCCAAAGGAATTTTTCAGGTCATTGAAGCCATTATATATGTTAGTGGTGGTAAGTATATGACTTTATGCATTTAACAAAATACACAGTACTGCACAGTTAAACGGGTTAATTTTTACAAAATATGAATTATACTTCAATAAATTTACCTTCAAATATTCTGAAGTATGATTTATACTTCATTATGGGCTAGTCAGTGATGAGGAGGATATGACTTACTGCTGTAGCTAACGGCAAGATTGGTAACTGTTACCATATTTGTAATGCTTGATTGAGTGCCAGGCACTATGTTGTTCTACAGATGTTATCTTTAGTGTTTTGACAAAACTGAAAATTATATGTCATATATATTTTTTTTCTCCACTGGGAGACCTAAATGACAGGTCCATTTGATTCTAAAAGACATTCCTTTTCCTTTGAAAGTGAGAAAAGAGGAAGAAAGGGAGTTCATAAAGATGTAGTGAGAATTAAGAACTTGCTTTATATAAGAGCATGAGAAAGATGACTGAAAAGAAGTTAGATTCACAGAAGGAAACAGAGTGTCTGATGACCATGGTGAATGTTGAATTTGATGACAGTAACAAAAAGCACTGGAGGTAAAATACATGTGACATTATGTTCTTAAGAGTGTCGTTAATATGTATACTGAGATTTTTGAGGTTGAGGGCAAAAGGGGGAGTCAGTGAATGTTCCACTAATTTTATTGTAATTAATCTATCACTGACTTATTTTTGTGTATATATTTATTTCTGCTTGATTCTCTATGACAGTTATAACATAAGGGTCTTTAAACACATAAACAGGCAGGGCTATTTCTCAAAAGAAAATATTCTGGAACTGAAACACTAATACATATTTCTGACTACTGGAAAGAAATGAGAGAAGAGAGGGAGGGAGTGAGAGAGACAAGGGAAAATGGGAGGAGAGAAGGTAGAGAAGAGAAAAAATAAAGCCACCTGTTAGCCTGCAAATTGGAAGAAATATCAGCTGTACAAAAGTCTAATAAATAAAAAGTAAGAATGAAAGTGGGTCTGTTCATCTTGATCTAAAGGGAATTAAGTGCATAGATCTCTGCATTTACCCCTGTAGCCTGACCCTAGGAAGCAGAAATAATTGACAAAGTGCCCATAGAATCCTATTATTAGAGAGTGAAATTACATAGAAAAACCTAATCCTGAAATCCTTATGTAGGTGAAGTCTCCTTTAAGACAAGCACATAGACCACAGGGAGCTGATAAATGAAATTGTGCGTGAGATTATCAGTCTCCTGGAGACTCTCGTGTATGCTCACTTCTTTGAAACAGCAACAAGAGTGTCCAGTTCCTGGTGGAGAGAAGTGCCTGAAGTATTTATCATCTAGGAGTGTGGGGGGGGGAACAACCCTGTAATATCAATTAAAAATATGTTCATTTGCCAGGAATAAAGATTGAAGGACAGCTATTTATAATTCATTTAAAATTCATTTTCTAACATGAGAAAGGAAGGTTTCAGATATTTCACTATGTTAAAGAAAAAATAAAAATCAAGCATCCATAATCATGTTAAAAGAAAACAACCTGTAAAAAATCATTTTATTTTTTTCTTTTTGGGGCATGGGCTTTTGGGAATGCGATTTATAAAAATAATAATGCTCTTTTAATATAAAATGAGGAAGGTGTCAGGACACTGCATTACAATGCTAATGCACCTCTGCTTTAAAAACTGTTAATATTGTAAAGTTCTAAATCCTTTATATATATAATCTCAGTGAATTATCTATGATGATGGATTCTATTCCTATGCCTATTTTACAAAAGAGGAATTGAAGGCAGAGGATAGTGAATCCATCTATTTTTGAACCATAAGGAATGTTCTTACAGCCCTGGCCATTTGGCTCAGTTGGTTGGAGTGTCCTCCTTATATTGAAAGTTTGCTGTTTTGATTCCTGGTCCAGGCACATGCATAAGTTGAGGGTTCGATCCTTGGTTGGGGCGCATACATGAGGCAACCAATTGATGTCTCTCTCTCTCTCCCTCATTCTCTCTCGAATCGATGGAGATAGGTACTACTTGAGTAAGGATTAAAAAACAAACAAACAAAAAAGAATGATTCTACAATCTTCCCTGTGGAGTCCTGTTAAAGCGTGGGAAACATTATCTTTGGCATGACTTCATCTTTACCTTTGCTTTGTCACAAGTGCCCTTCAGAGGATTTTTGGAGTGAGGGACCTGGAACTACTTAGTTGGGCAAAGATTCATGCTCAGATTTTTTTTTGAAATTCATTTTTCTCCTTCATCAAAATGTATTTATTGGTGTTCACTCCCTGAGGACTTTGTTAAGTAATTCTTTTTCACAGACTAATGGAACCTTTCCAGCTAACAGAACTGTGTTTCATAAGAGCCATTTTGGAGAAATTAATTTATGGAAAAATTGATATTGATGAAGAGTCTTTCAGGCATTGAGTAGGCCTCTTACCTAATATCTGAAGTCACTTAGAAAGTCATTCTGTGCTATTCTGCCTATTATGTAGAGGGTAGGGTAAAAGTAGGTTTACAGTTGGGAGTGCATGAAATGCAGAGTATATTCTTGAATTATTATTCTTTCATTCTTGAATTATTTTTTTATATGAACAACTGTAAACCATCATTTGCCCCACCCTGTATTTAGCCATAACATCCAAGTCATCCTGGTAAAGGCAGAACTATTAAATGTGTAGGACCCCTAGAGCTGTTTTAAATTGCCTTGTCAAATTAGATGTGCATGGTGATCAGAGGATATCAGTTTCAACAGAATTGTTCACTTTCAGAGACAGATCAAGATGTTTGCTGGTATTTAGCAATTGGAAGACTACTAAAACCTAAAACGGACATGGATCTTTTTCTTCAGAGAGCAAGTGTTTAAATGATGCCACAGAGACATGCATTTCAGATAAAACCAACTATGTGCAATTTTAAGTGGCAATACCATGAGAAATTATAAAAAAGAATATGGTAAATTTTGTCTACAAAATATTTATAAATCCTAGCAACTTTTCTGAGCAATTCATGCTCAGAACTATGCATGTACTACCAAAGCAAAGAAAACATCCTCACATTTGAACATGAGAGTTACATCATCAGTTGTAGAATTTTTAAAACCTCTGGCTATATATATATACTCTAAATTGATTATATGATATACTTTTGAATCCAGCAATTGATAGTCATAAAATACAGGTGCCAAAATCATAGGAGGTTATTATTCTTCTTTCAATATAAATCTGTAAAATATGCATAAATTGTGCAAATACTACTGCCTCATTTTGTCACCAAATATTTATTAGGTGTTCACCAAGTATTGTCGGTCAAAAAGTTTGTTTGTTCTTTTTTTTCCTGTAAGATGACTCTAGTAGTGCTCATTTATCTTTGTTCATTCAAAACAATTTTGTTACATTGTGTTGTGACAGCTGTCATATCAGCATACATTTAAAAAAACATCAAAATTGGTAAATTTTTGTGTAGTCATTTTAATATTGAAGATGGAAGAAACTACACATTTTTGTATATTATGCTTGATTATTTCAAGAAAGGTAAAAATGCAACTGAAATGCAAAAACAGATTTGTGTAGGGTATGGTGTATTTGCGCTGTGACTGATTGAATGTGTCAAAAATGGTTTGTGAAGTTTTGGGCTGGAGATTTCTTGCTGGATGATGCACCATGGTCCAGTAAAACAGTTGAAGTTGATGGCTACCAAATTGAGACACTAATTGAAAACAATCATTGTTATACCACATGAGAGAGAGTGGACATAATTAAAACATCCAAATCAATAAAGTAAATGGTGAAAATAAAAAAGGTGTTTTTTTTTTAATTTAATCTTTATTGTATTTTTGTCCATTACCACTTAGTCCCTTTATACTCCATCCCCCCAGCAATCGCCACACCGTTGTCCATGTCCCTGAGTCCTTTTAACTTTTTGCTCAATCCCCCAACCAGCTAACCTCCCTCCAAACATTAGCTGTCAATCTGCTCTCCATCTGTAAGTCTGTCTCAGTATTTTTTAGTTCAGTTTGTTCATTACATTCCACACACAAGTGAAATCATATGGTATTTGTCTTTTCTCTGACTGGCTTATTTCACTTAGCATAATGTTCTCCAGGTCCATCCATATTGTTGCAAAGGGTAAAACTTTCTTCTTTTTTATCACCAAGTAGTATTCCATTGTGTATAAATGTCCTATAGTTGTTTTATCCACTCATCTACGGATGGACACTTGGATTGCTTCCAGACCTTGGCGACTGTAAATAGCACTGCAACTAGCATTGTGGTGCTTATGTTCTTTCAAATTAGTGTTTTGAGTTCCTTTGCATATATCCCCAAAAGTGGAATTGCTAAGTCAAAACGCAGTTCCATTTTTAATTTTTACAGGTATCTACATGCTGCTTTCCACAGTGCCTGCACCAGTCTGTATTCCCACCAACATTGCAAATGTTCCCCTTTCTCCACATCCTTGCCAGCACTTGTTTGTTGATTTATTGATGATAGCCATTCTGCCAGGTGTGAGATGATATCTCATTGTGGATTTAATTTGCATTTCTCTGAAGATTGGTGATATTGAGCACCTTTTTATATATCTACTGGCCATCTGCATGTCCTCTTTGGAGGGTGTCTATTCAGATCATTTGCCCATTATTTTAATTGGGTTATTTGGTTTTGTGTATGTGTGTGTTGAGATTTGTAAGTAGTTTACAAATTTTGGATATTAACCCATTATCAGATGTACAGGTGAATATCTTCTCCCATTCATTGGGTTGTCTTTTTATTTTTAGATGATTTCCTTTGCTATGCAAAAGTTCTTAGTTTGATATAGTCCCATTTGTTTATTTTTTCTCTTGTTTCCCTTTTCTGGGTAGATATATCTGATAAAATAAATTGCTTTGAGCAATGTTTGAAATTTTGCTGCCTATGTTTTCTTCTAGGATTTTTATAGTTTCAGGTCTAACATTTAAGTCTTTGATCCATTTGAATTTATTATTTTGTGTGGTGTAAGAACATGATCCACTTTCATTTTTCTGCATGTATCTGTCCAATTTTCTGAACACCATTTATTTACTTTTATTGTTCAATTACAGTTGTCCCCTTTTTCCCATTACTCTTCCCCCTGCCCTACCCTCCCTCACCTCCCACATTCAGTCCTCCCACTCTCCATTGTCTTTGTCCATGGAACCTTTATACATGTCCCTTGACAACCCTTCCCCTTCTTTCCCTTGTTATCTGCCCCATCCTCTCTGGTTACTGTCAGTTTGTTCTTCATTTCAATGTCTCTGGTTGTATTTTGCTCCCCTGTTTGTACTGTTGATTAGGTTCCACTTATAGGTGAGATCATATGTTATTTGTCTTTACTGCCTGGCTTAACACCATCTATTGAATAAATTATCTTTATCCCATCATATGTGCTTTCTTCCTCTGCTGAATATTAATTGACTATAAAGGTGTGGGTTTATTTCTGGGATCTTTGTCCAGTTCCATTGATCTATACGTCTGCTTTTTGTTTTTTGGGTTTTTTTTTTTTTCCAGTACCATACTGTTTTGATTACTATGGCCTTATAGTTTAGTTTCGTATTCCATAGCATATTTCCTCCAACTTTGTCATCTTTCTCAGGATTGCTGTTGCTATGCAGGGCTGTTTGTGGTTTCATATAAATTTTTGAAATATTCTTTCTAGTTCTGTGAAATATGTCATTGGAATCTTGATAGGGGTTGCATTGACTCTATAGATTGTTTTGAGTAGTATGGACATTTTAATGATGTTCATTCTTCCTAACCATGAACAAGGCATTTGGTTTCACTTATATATATATTTTTCAATTTTTTTCTTCAGTGTCTTATAATTTTCCAAGTACAATTCTTTTGCCTCCTTAGTTAGGTTTGTTCCTAAGTATTTGATTCTTTTTGAAGCAATTGAGAATGGCACCGTTTTCTTAATTTCACTTTATGTTAGGTCATTATTGGCATATAAAAATGCAACTGATTTCTGGATATTAATTTGGTATCATGCTACTTGCTGAATTCATTTATCAGTTCTAGCAGTTTCTTGGTGGAATCTTTGGGGTTCTGTATGTACAATATCATGTCATCTGAAAATAAAGACAGTTTTACTCCTTCCTTTCCAATTGAGATGCCTTTTATTTCTTCTTATCTGATTGCTGTGGCTAGGACTTCCAGTACTGTGTTGAGTTAGAGAGGTAAAAACAGACATTTCCTGTCTTGTTCATTATCTTAAGGGAAACACCTGCAGGTTTTGCCTGTTGAGTATGATGCTAGCAGTGGGTTTGTCATGTATGGCCTTTATTATATTTAGGTATGTACCTCCTAATCTCAGTTTGCTGAGAGTTTTGATCATAAATGGGTGCTGGGTTTTATCAAATGCTTTTTCTGCATCTGTTGATATGATCATGCTTTTTTCCTTCATTTTGGTTTATGTGGTGAATTACATTTATTGACTTGTTATGTTGTACCAACCTTGCATTCCTGGAATAAATCCCATTTGGTCATGATGTATGATCTTTGGGATCCATTGCTATTTTCAGTTTACTAATATATTTAGGAGTTTGGCTCTATGTTCATCAGGGATATTGTCCTATAACTTTCTTTCTTTGCAGTGTTATGTAGGTTTTGGAATTAGGAAAATGCTGAGCTCATAAAATGAGTTTGGGAGCCTTCCCTCTTCTCGAATCTTATGAAATCATTTGAAAAAGAGAAGTGTTAGTTCTTCTCAGAATGCTTGGTAAAATTCACCTTTGAAGCAATCCGGTCCAGGGCTTTTGTTTGTTGGGAGTTTTTTGATTACTGCTTCAATTTCACTAGTTGTAATCTGTCTATTCAGATTCGCTGATTCTTCCTGATTTAGTTTTGGAAGATTGTATGTTTCCAGGAATTTATCCATTTCATTCAGGTCCTCCAGTTTGTTGGCATATAGTTGTTCATAATATTTCCTTATAATGCTTCATATTTATTTTGTGTCAGTTGTTATTTCTTCTTTTATTTCTGATTTTGTTTATTTGGGTCTTCTTTTCTCCTTGATGAATCTGGTTAAAGTTTTGTTAATCTTGTTTATCTTTTCAAAGAACAAGCTCTTGGATTCATTAATCTTTTGTATCTGTTTTAGACTCTATTTCATTTATTTCTGCTCTGATCTTATTTCCTTCCTCCTACTCACACTGGGCTTTTTTTGTTGTTCCTTTTCAAGTTCTTTTAAGTGTAAAGTTAGATTGCTCATTTGAGCTTTTTCTTGTTTTTTTGAGATAGGCCTGTACTGCTGCTATAAATTTCCCTCTTAGTATTGCTTTCCCAGGGTCCCACAGATCTTTTATTGTTGTGCCCTCATTTTCATTTGTTTCAAGGTATCTTTTGATTTCTTCCTTGATCTTGTTGTTGTCCCATTCATTGTTTAATAACATGTTATTTAGCTTCCATGTCTTTGTGTGTTTTTCAGTGTTGTTCTTGTGATTGATTTCTCATTTCATTGCGTTGTAGTCAGAGAAGATGTTTGATATCTTTAGAGCATTTCACCCCAAAGCAGCAGAATATACACTCTTTTCAAGTGCACATGGAATGTTTTCTAGGATAGACCACTTGCTAGGACACAAAACAGGTCTCAATAAATTTAAGAAAATGTGTCTTTCAGAGAGAATCCTAAATGAACTTTTTCACATGTCACATTTCCAAAGTTTAAATTTTTATTAATATAACTTTAAGAGTTTCCTCAACAGTATATCTAAAAGTAGATATTCTCCAGTATCTATTTTGACCTTAGAAAGTTTGAATTTATACATTTCCAAATTCACAATATATTCATTGATAAAAGAATTAAGTTCTAATCTAGTTGTTTTCTGTATTAATTAATGTATTTTCATATACTAAAATTTCCCCATAGCTCAGAATGTTATTTTAGGGATACTATGAAGTGAATGAGGCTTCCTTTTTGGCCCTATGTCCTGTTAATACCCATTTTCTTTTATTTCCTGAAGAGTAACCTAATTTGATTTTTAAGATATGTCACAACCATTAGGCCTGTCCTACTGCTTCCTCTTTAACCTTACTTTTCTCTTTTCTTCTCTGTCTGCCCCGTCTCCATATGTGTGTGTGTGTGTATCACACAAATGAATATATATCTACATATTTTATGTATATGTGTATGTGTGAGCTTATGCCTGTCTCTTTCTCTCCATATATATGAAGATATATATCACAAATTAATATATGTGTATCTTTATGTATATGTGTATGTAAACTTGTGTCTGTCTCTGTCTCTATATATATCACAGAAATGAATATATGCATATCTTTATGTATACTTGTATGTGTAAACTTGTGGAGCTCTGAACACACACATGCGCACACACACAGACACCCCAAACATTATCTCCAAAGGGCCATGGGCACTCATTACCACTCTCCCACATTACCCACATTTCTACCATTCACTAACTCTTCTTGCAACACATTAGATACATTTAAGATAAAGTTTAATTTCTTTTCTCAGGGCATTATAACAATCCCAAATGGCAAGGAGCTCATCTGATAAACTATCAGATAACAGACTTAAAAAGCTTGAGGCATCTCCTAGAAGGAGCTAACAAGAGCAAGGTTTTAAATGGTGTCTGAGTGACTGAGTTACTAATTTTGGAAAGTTTCTTATCTTCCTTAAATTCATTTTGTCCTCTGTTAAAATGAACCAATAAGTCACAAGACTGATTACAGATTCAAAGCCTAAACTATGTATGCAACATGGGATCCCAGTACCTGAAATATAGAGCTTGCTCAATGAATATTTGTTGATTTAAATCTCAGTTGAAGAAGAAGATGGAGAGAGTGAATGACTGGTAATGGGCCTGGGAAACAAAAGCAAAACCAAGAGGAAGGAAGAGGGAGTACTGGGTTTCAGTGAGAAAGGTCCTGATATCTAGACATTAATGGTTAATACAAAAAGGCAAACACAGAAGGAAATACACGAGGTTATAAGAATGTAATCAGGGTAGACCTGAAGCTTGTGGAGTGCTGTAAATTGAAGTATAAAGTGTTTTATGGAAAGAAGATAGATAAAGAAGGGAGAAGATTGTAGGTTACTGGCTATGGGCAAATGAGATGAAGAGGCAGTGTCTTGAAAATCGATGAGTTGATATGTATCAATGATAGCAGAATTAGAAATATAAAGAAGAAATAGTTTTATAATTTGGGCAGGTTGCATAAAGGAGTAAGCTTTGGTCATAGAACTTAATCTTAGGGTCCAAGTATGGCTTCCATACATTTCTGCTGATACCATATCAGATGCCTCTTAAGAAGCATCTTGAGTTTCTTTGCAGGAAAAAAGTTCATTAAAGAAGGATTAATATTATGGTACTTAAAGTCCCTGAGATCAATCTCATGCTACGTGCTGTGACAAAAACTGACTATTTATGTGGCTGAGAAAAGTAGTCATTGAGGTTGGACTGCATTATGGGGCCAAGTGCAAGCACAGGCCATGCACATTTTCAGTAACAATGATCTTTATTTGAAGATTCATTTTCATAATCATTTTTAAAATCCATTAGGGTAGTAACTACACTGGAATTTTAGTTTTTATACTCACAAAATATTTTATGATTTAAAGGATGTCTATGAACTTTAAGCTGAAATAAAATAGTCTGCCACGTATGTCCCAGATGGCTACTTTCTGCCCATAAGCAATTTAGAGTTAGTGTGTGTTGTTTAATGGCTGAGGATCTTCCAAAATAGGCTTAAAGGAATCCATGATACATAGTTGTTGACTTTTAAAAGTTCAGAAAAAGTTGTTATGGTTTATTTGGAGAAATCATAGAGTTTACTGAAGTCTCCTGAGCTTGTTGACCTCCCTGACGCTTTGTGAACGAGGCCTTTTTTATTCGCCTTCGTTTGGTTAGCTCTTTAAGTAATTGATTTTCTGTACTAATATACTGCAGGTCTGAAGAAGGCAGTGCCTCAGGTGTGACCAATGGAATAAGGGGCTTTTAGTCATTGCTTTTATCTTCCATGTCCAATATGTTGGTTACAGCTGTGCAGTTTAACAGTAAAATCAATACATCATTTGCTGGAAGTACCTGAAAGAATTTGGAAGCCTTTCAATATTTTAACCATTAGATTTCCTCTGGAACTTTATTTATTTATTTATTTATTTATTACTTATTGATTTATTTGTATGCTTTCTTATACTGAATGCTAGAAGGTGAGGGATTTTTTTTTTATCCCTCTTAACCTCCTCCTCAAACATTTTCTTTTTCACTAGCTAATTAACTTATTTTTCTGGGTTTTGAAACATCTGCCAATCTAAATGAATCCTGTAGAGTGTAAAACAAATGTTTAAAAATTCTTTTCCATTTTGTCTAAATCATCTTTGAGCTTAAACATTTAGTATATGTTCTTCTGAAAACGGGACCACTTTCTATTGTGCACAGAAGGCAGTGTGTGGGGGGCACATGGGTAATTTTCCATGTAAGTGGATGCTCTTATTCCTGGTTTTCCATTTTACATTGGTAATGACATGGCTTCAGCCTGAAACAGAAAAAAATATGCACTTGATTAGAACGTTTTTTTGTTCTATTCAATATTCTTCTGCATATATTTATGTTCTCTTTTTTATTGTTCTCCAACTGTTTGGTGCACGTTTGTTTTACTTCAACAGCTTGAGTATAAGCTTCCAAAGCAGAGAAGTGTGACCCATACTGCCCTCTCACCCTGTTCAGAGAGTAAAGGCTGGGAATGAAGGGCAGCTTATGCAGCTTTCAAAGCCCACACAGGATTTATCAACCTGATTGACTCAATGTAGGTTCTTAGAAAAAGCTGTTGAACTTGTTTTCCTTTTAAATTGGTTTTTCTCTAACAGTTATGTTCATATGTTCATGCTCATATAAAACTTATGAAAGTAGCTGTTTTATGCAAAAATTGTATTCTCAAAGTGGACTTATTTTTTGAAACGAGTTTAAAAATGACTTTAACTAACATGCTTATTTTAAAGACAGTGTATCTTTAGGTGAAGTAGATATAATACAGTGAACACATTATAACATGTATTCCATATACATTATTTTAAATAAAACTGATATTAAATTTTACTGTCTTAAATGTTAACCTCTAGAAAGATTAAGGACTTAAAAGGACCATCATCCACATTTTTATGATTGAGAACAAATAGTAAATAAACTATATCTGTGAGTGTGTTTTAAATGTAATTGCTAGGACATGCCATAATATAGGATGTAGGTTAATCTCTTCCTTGGTCTACAGTGGCAGACACACATAGGCCATGTGTGTTCATACTAATGACCCTGAAACAAAGTAAGACCTTGATCAATAGTAACTCAGTTTATATTACTTTGGTATAAGTGTTTTTTAATTTAACTCCAGTTATAATTTAAAAGTGTAATAATCCATAAATATATAATTTCTCTCAGTTGACTAGAGAATCCAACTTTATAAAATAGCCTAATTTTCAACCTTTCTTTTTATATATTTTTAAAAGTACCTTTTACAAGTGTTATAAATTGTATACAAAATTACTGAAATAATTGAACTGTTGATTATTATCTTGGGTAGAATTCAATGTTATTTCTTTTGAATCTCTATAGAATATCATGAGACTGGAATAGGCAGGAATATATATTCATATAGTCACACAAATATGTTTATATGTATTAGCATATTTGTGTTAGCAATTATGTAGTGCTTTTTCTTTTCTTCATAGGAGATAACTGCATTAGTCATCAAGAGTTTTTTAATGTGGGGCAGATTTCTTTTCCTGAACATTCTGAACTAATCATCTAGACAGGTTTGGTTTTCTTTGTCATTGTATAAACCTGTGCTTTTATTGCTCTGACATAAAGCAATGGAATGAGGCTGAATCATACAAAGATTTTGTTTGTTTCTATAATAAAACCACTTCCTCATTAAAATTGTAAAAATGTTTTATTGATTACTTACTAGTGAACAATTGATTTAGCTCAGTTAATTGACTAAAAATAAGCAATTCTTTCTGCCTATTATTTTCATAACTACTTATGTGTGATATGTTGGTTTTTGATCAGAGAATAAAATTAGGTTTCATAGGAACATGGCTGATGTTGACTGTTGAGCTAGAAGGACAGTGAATCAGAGTGTTTAATATGACCTAATGTTTAAGTAGAAAACAGACTCATACTCCTTCATGTTTTAGCCAAATATATCCATGTAGAGTCAATACAGGCTTAATAGAGAGATATTGTTCTACCATGCTTCGACTGAAGGACTCAACTTATTTCTGGACAAGAATAGATCTTCCCTTAAGGGGAAAGATTTCTGTACATTGTTTAAGTGTCATTATGTTGATATGAATCAAACAGCCTCAGACTGTCTGCATTTGCATTCCAATGGCATAATATTTTCATTGCTATACTCAAGCGGCTTTAATCTGCTTTATTGTTTAAATTGAGGATGTAGCCAGTTTTATGGTATATTGATGCTTTGCAATCTTGCCTGAGATTGAGTCATCAATCTTATGAAAAATATAGTCTAGAAAAGTACAGACTTGATGTTAGTTGAGAAAGTAGGCAATAATCTCATGAAAAGTGGAAGTGAAAAATATATAAAACTCTAATCCTTTACACATAAAAAGGCCCAACAGAACATCTATATTCCGTCTCCCTCTTCTGGGAAAGGTTTACCTAAATAAGATATGTATGTATTATGTGCCATCTTTTAGAATTATCTCACTAGAATTTACAGAGCAACTACAATGTAATTCATATTCTTCAAGCATATGAGATGATACAAAGGTAAGTCTCTATTCACTGTACACAAGGAATTTATAATCTATTGGTAGAGAGACTTGTGCACAAATATTGAGAATTTAAGCAATGAAAGGATCAGACAAAGGGCTGAATGGAACCCTAGGTTGAAAAATGGGCTGCTCAATGTTATAAGTTCCCAAGAGGTAGTGTTAATGAACAAAAGTGAAGTTCAGCTGCCCACCACCCACAGGCAAATTCCAAAGACAAGGGGTGGTGGAGAAGGAAAGAGGTCTTTATTAAAAGGTTGCACAACTTGGGAGGATGGACAACTCCATCTCCAGGCCAATCTCCTCTGCAAAATCCAGACAAAACCCAACCATCCCCAGAACCAGAAACAATGCCCAGAATTCCTGCTCCATCCTTATCTATTCTTTGAGGTTGAGGCTGCTAAGTGGATGGCTCTCTGGCTTCAGACTCCTTCCTGCCCACGGCCCATGTGTGTGGCCAGCACCATCATCACTATACAGTTTCTAGGACCAGCTGGTCAGTCAAGGGCTCCAGCCCATGTCCACATGTCCATGCCAGTACATCCCAGAAGGAAGAGTAGGAGTCTCTGCCTTCCCTTGTAGGAGACCATTCTGCATGGCACGGGCCCAGCTCACACTCAGAGATGCACAGGACCCATGTCCACAGATGAGTTCTCCCATAGGGAATCAAGCCTGCATTTGTACCTAAGCCACTTTGAGTCTTGCTTTTGCTAAAACTCCCTCACCCTGAATTGAGATAGCAAGTGCTTATTGTAACTTTCTAAAATTCATGCTAAACCTTCCTAGGATGAGTGTAAATGGTTTGACCACTTTCTCCTTTTTCATTTGCAAATATCCTTCTGTGAGGTGATTAGCAGTATTGGCTCCTTTGTTGTCTGTAAAAGGTAACCCCCTAAAGCAAACCTGTGCATAGTAAATGAGGACCATGATGTAATGTGTGGGGAAACCCAATAAAGGCTGTCATGGTGGAGGCCGCAGGGTTTTGTTCCCCTTGAGAGAAAATACATGCTCTCCTTTTTCCTCCACAGGACTCGGCAGTCCACGTGAATGGCTCATTTCATCCATAATGACGTGGATACCGTGGGCCGGTGTCTGCATCATTCCCTGTTCCTGGTCCAAAGTTCCACACAATCCAGAAGGGTCAAGTTCCCCCAGCCAATCTCGTCCTTTTTCCAGGCTAGACTGACAGGACAGCACCTCCCCCATGTTGACCTTTAAGGTACATATGCTGCCTTGTCCTCTGCTTTTCCCTTCAGTGAGAAACTAGAAAGGATAGCAGGTTTTTTCCCTTTGTCCATCACTTTTGCTGGCCTCCCACAGACTCAGCACAATGACTTCCTCCTGTCACGTGTGTGTGGTCTGAGAGCCAAGGAATCAGTTGTCATTGCCGTGCTAACATGGTTACCCAGGCAATGTCATGATGCTGAACTGCCTCCAGCAGCCTCCTCTTATGCCCCCTCCCCACTTCCCTGTGATCTGGACACACATGCTGGTATCGATAGCTACTCAACTTATTTCAGCAACACATTTCATCTAGTACACTCTTTAATAGTGCCCCAAATGGTCACACTGCCATAACTATTTTCCTGGATGTACCCATGTTTATAACAATTCTATTTATAAGCATAATTCTAGTCAAATTATATTTATCATCTATTAGTATTTTCAGCATTTCATAATGAATTTAGAATTAAAATAATAATTTATAAATAAAGACTCCTTGCTTTTTATGATTTCCTATCATGATCAGCAGTAGAGTATAAATGTTGGAGGGGTGCATTTCCATCCATATATTAATGTGGCATCTATGTTTCTGACATTCTCTTTTATTTAACTCTAGGGTAGTGTAGTACTACAGATCTATGTGGAGGACACACTGAACATAGCGTACAGTGGCATGTGCTCAAAACCTTGATGGTTTAGAGAGGACACAGACCTGAAAATAAGCTTCAGATATAATTATTTTCAAGTAATTTTTGTATGTAGCAGGACAATTGGTACCCTTAATAGGACTATATATATATCCAAAGAATCCCAGACCCCTTATGTATTTTCCCATGCAAGAGCACACATCAGCTCTGGCGTAAGGTATAATAGGATTCCTTGCCTTTCACCTATAACTGTTACAAAAATAACAAAATCCACTGATCCCAGATGACATAAAATCAACCCAAAATCTTGGGTGGTATGACATGTGATTGATTTCTTCATTTATTAATTTAAAGCATACATTGATTGTTCACTAGGCACCAAGTACTAGATAAGGTAACTTGGGGAATAAAAATGGGCCTTGGACTCAATAAACCTGCCTTAAAAGCATATGCATGAAAATCAGAGAGGCCAATCAGACCAGAGTATCTCTTTGGGAGGTTTTGGTAATCTCAAACCAATTGTAAGCACAGAATGGCATATGGGACAGTGCTTCAAGATATCCTATGCCTGCTTTCACTCCCTTGGATATGTGAAAGAGTCCCATTTTTTGACACTATTTTGGGTTACTTCAGCAAGGTTCCTAAAGGAGTGCTGGAAAGATAAGTTATAGCATAGCTGTTCCAATTCTATGACAATACATTGGATGTAAATATATATATATCTCGACTTGGTATTATCATTCACGCCTCACTCCCTATTTTCCTCAACAAAATATAAATACTGTTTAGGGACTATTTAAAAATACATCCCTTGAAGACATGTGCCATGAGGGTATATTGACCCAAGAAATGATGCTTAAAAAGGTATGATCTTTACATATAACCAGAGACATTGAAATGAAGAACAAACTGACAGTAACCAGGGGGTAGAGGGGAGGGAAATAACAGGTAAAAGAAGGGAAAGGGTCATCAAAGAACATGTATAAAAGACCCATGGACAAAGCCAAAGGGGGATGGGATTGAGGGTGGGAGGTGGGGGTGGATGAGATGGGGGAAAGTGGTGGTAGGAAAATGGAGACAACTGTATTCAAACATTAATTTAAAAGTGATTAAAAAATAAATAAATGAATTCAGTTCTCCACATTCTCTAGACATTTTTCAATAGTCAGTAAATTGCCTGGTTTTAGACTGTCAAGTGGTTAGTACTTTCTTTCAAGCATGCCTGTACTTTGCCAGGGTGCAGAAAGGAGGTAGGTCTCTTATTTCTTATCTAATTTTTACCTGACTATAGCCAACACAGTGGCTTCCATCTATTCCCAATGTGCCCTGAGATGCTATATTACACTGTATTATATAAGTGGTAAAGCAAAATTTTGTTTTTCATTTTTATTTTTCTAAAAAAGTTGGGGAAGCAGAAGTCTAGTAATATAGAAGCATGGGGAAAATAGTAAATTTGTCCATTCTCTAATTTATTTGTGGCTTTCCCTCATGATAAACTCAATTGCATCATTCAGACTGTATTCAACATATGCTGTCTGGGCACAGTTAGTAAGGCAGAAGTAAAAGGGTAAGTCCCCACAGGGTGGAGGGACTGGGTAGCACTGGGGACTTGTCTTTTGTGCACCATTTCTACCCTCTGTGGAAGTGATTTTTCAACAGGTGTGCAGAGGCACATTGGTGTTTTTTAATAATTTTTAAGAACATTTAGTACCTGACTATTTAGACAGGGGCACTGACTTCTTCCCCTTATATTGTCAAATAAAAAATGAACACAGCCAACCCACAATAGCTGTGCAGTATGAATGAGCCAAAATTATACCTATTTTTGTCAGATTAGCAAAAAATGTAAGTTTTGGTGTGCTGCAGAACTTTAGTAATGAGTGTGAGTGCTGTGAGATGACAAAGGTTGAAAATAGCGGCTCTACAGGAGTACTCAGTTTCTGTGAGCAGGGCACTGTTTCAAAACTTGTGTTGTGCTATTATTTGTAACAGAAATGAAAAGAATTGTTATGGGAGGACCACTTGCTTTCACAGATTATGTTGTATCCATGGTTCAGTTGTGAGCTAAATTTACACTGTTGCAGACCATTACAGTTAGGAGTTCCAGCAATAAAACTGCGAATGGATGCAGACCTCTGAATGTTATCAAGGCAATATGGTCATGCCATAATGGCTCTTTTGTCTAGTTTTTGTATATACTTCTGCTTACATTGGATGTAACTCTAAGTTGCCATTTCCATCATGCCAGAATCAGTTGATCTACAATTCATGCAATACTATTTCAGCAAGATCAACTGTAGAAAGCAATGGGTCTACTTTAATTTATAAAATGCAGCATTAATGCAGCCCTTTGTAATGTGAACAGTCAAAGAAAATGAAAACCAACACAGTTTGGTTCTTCTTTTTTAAAATGCAGGCTGTCAAATCAGATAAAATGCTTGAATACCTGTAATTATAAAAGGAGTAGAGTGACTAGGGACTGAGTTAGAAGTCTAAGGAATTAAGAAAATAAAACCAAATACAGTTCATGTGGAAATTATTTTCAACATGAGTGCTGGCCCATGTCTTTATATTTTTATGTATTCTATACTATTTTGTTGCTTCATCTATTTTATTTGTGACAGTGAATGCCCAGTTCCCTTAGTGGGACTTAAGGAAAACCTATAGTATGTCAAATTCTAGAAACACATCAAATGGCAAGTTTTAAAGGGCAATTAATGGTGAATTTTGCAGCTAGGTACTTGGCAAGTACAGGAAACACTTTATATTCTAGTTGTGCTCCCGGTAACTTTTCTCCTGATTCAATCTGAATGCTACTGACCTCTGGAATCTCAACGAAAACAAGATATGGTCATTCCATAATATTTGCCAGTTGCTTATACCAATAAAATTGTGTAAGCTAATGTTAAAATAAACAAAGGATAGGATTTCTAAGACAGGGTGTGTCAAGTATTATTTAAATTAACAGTTTGGGAATGATTAATGGTAGAAAGGACACGGCCGTATTTAACATGAGAACCTCCAAGTTGCCCTGTGGCTGCTTAGGGACCACAGTTTTTCCTCCATCCTTCCCTGAAGTGGATAGAAAGGTTTTGTTCTAATTATTCAAAGCATGCTCAGGAGAGAAGTTCTACCATAAATTAATAATAGCCCAAGCAAGGGTCACATACGGCTCTTTGGACACTGTATGTATATCTAACATAAAGTTAAGCATTTTGGGGTGCTAAAATTGTCTGGAGTCCCTAAAATTAGTATCATTTCTCTAGATTCCTCTCCAGAAAGCAAGATACACTTTATAATTCAGGGTATGTGGATTATTATGTTGATACCATTGAATTGTCTTTATGAATGGCAGTGTTAAATTTGCTCTTTAAAACAGTTTTTTAGGCATTATGCCACACAACAACTGGAATTAGTTATGATACTTCAGTTCAAAGGAAATGTCATTTTAGCTATACATACAGCCCTAAAGCAAGAAATATCTTCTTATTCTTTATGATGCAGTGCTGTATAAGGATAATTCAGTCATTACCTCTAGTGATTTCCAGAGTAGGAAGCACATAACATTAAATTAGTAGTGGACATTGGGAAGGTTTTTCTACACAGCACAACAAAGCTGTGAATTTACAATGTCACTGGTAAACTCCAAATCTCTACAGGGTATTGCAGATTGCAAATAGCCACATTCTGACACCCAAGGGGTTATTTGAAACGTTGTCATACTCTTATGAGAGTCTTCAGATTCTGTTAGTCAGAATATCTTCTATAAGATACAATTTAAGCTCATGTGTTTTTGTGTCACCAGATCTTTCAGTCAATAAAACAATTTCTTTTATTTTAGACCAGTTACTCTCATGTTTTGTCCAATCAAGGATATACATGACTTCCATTTTCCTAACTAGTCAAAAAGAAAAAAAGAAAATTAGAATCAAAATAGAGTTATCATCGTTTTCTTCCTTCTTCTTCCTTCTTTCTTCTCCTTCTTCTTCTTCCTCCTCTTTTCTCTCCTTCCTTCCTTCCTTCCTTCCTTCCTTCCTTCCTTCCTTCCTTCCTTCCTTCTTTTTCTTCTTCTTTCTCTTCCTCCTTTTTCTTCTTCATCATCATCATCAAAAGAGAAGGAAGGTAATATTCCCAATTCTAGCCATGAAGAAGTAACAGTTTCAAAACATCTTTCTATTATAAATTTCTAGAAACTAGGCAAAAAAAATACAAGGTGACTGTTTTCAGATATTGAGTAAGGAAACACAGGACTGTGATCCTTGAAAAAGGGGAAACAAATGAGGTATGCTGTGCATTTGCTGTAATTTTCCTCCTGAAAAAATTTCCTGATCACAGCATAAGAAAGGGGAGTTTCTGGAGCACTAACCTGTTAATCTTTGACAATAACAATCAGTGCAGACATCATGCAAAAGTTGATAATGCCAGCCACAGACAAATTTTGGAAGATACAATAATCACCTGAATTAACAGATTTGGAAAACATTTAATTGTCACCAGAAAGTGTGGAAAATTTATTTGAAATCATGGAACTTCCTGTAAACATCTCAGATAGGTTATGTCTCAGTTGTAGAGCTAAACTGGTTCAAAGTAAAATTAAAAGTATCTTATAAAAACTAAAACACAAAGAAAATGCCTTGAGATTATCAAAATAATCTGCATGTAACATTTTGCTATCATGAAGCTCAAAGTCCAACCTTCTTTAAAGTAATAAAGAAATTCAACACAGTAAGCAGAGGGGAGGGGGCAGAAGGATAATGGGGAAAAACAGGGGAAGGGTCATCAAGGAACATCAAGAGTCATAAAGGAGACATGGAGAAAGCTAAAGGGGGTAGGATGGAGGGGGTAATGGGTGTGGCTGGGGGTGTGGTGAGGTGAAAATGGAGACAACTGTACCTGAACAGCAATAAAAAATAATTAAAAAAACAAAAAACAAAACTTTAACACAACGTTACAATAAAATCATTAAGCTCAGAACACAAATAAAATTAGTAGAAATGGGAAAAGTAGATAAAGCAATGACCAGGATGAAACTTGTTTTAAATCCAGAAATAATAAAGATGGAAAGCTATGTTGGTGAAACTCTCAAGAATAAGCTTAATATGCTCAATGTTTTACTAGAAAAAAATCCAGCATGATAGAAAGAAACATGGCAGATGTAAAAAGAAAATAATAAGGTAAAAATACAATATCTAAGACATAAAAAATAGTTTTAATTGTAGCTTAGACACTGCAGAGTGAAATACCAATATACTAGAAGGATAAGCAGTATAAACTATTCAAAAGTATAGCAGAGAAAAAAGTGACAAAAGGAATAGATTCTCATTGATTTCTGGTAATATAAGAAGCAATTCAGCATATATAGTTGGGATGTTAGAAATAAAGGATGTCAGAAAAATATTTCAAGGAATAAATAATATAAAATTTGCAAAATCTGAAGTAAACTATGAACTCACATGTCCAAGAAACTCAACATAGTTTAATAAGGATTAACAGAAAGTGAACAACACTAATACACAATATAATCAAAATACTGAAATATTCTGATTAAAAGAAAGCTCAAGATAAAAGGGAGGTAGGGATGGCTGAGGTGGGGGGACTAATGGGAGGTAAATGCAGACAACTATAATTGAACAACAATAAAATATTTTTTAAAAAGATAAAAGGTATATTACCTACAGATACATTAGAAAACCATAAACATCTCATTAATATGATGTAAGCCAGAAAATGAAGAAATGGCATCCCCATCTATAGAGCTAATTGTTAAAAAATAAAGTTCTCAACTTAGTAAAATAAAGACTTTTATAGAGAAAAAAACAAAGCTTATTTACCACCAGTAGTCTTAGATGCTAAAGGAAACCTCTAAAACAAAATGACATAACTTGAAAACTTTTAATAATATAGAGGAAGACAAAGCACCAGAAATAATAAATATGTAAGTAAATATAAAATCAGTATTACTTTTTATTTTTCTTAAAAGTCTTGTTGATTCTTACAGGTTGTACAACATATGTACAAGCAAACTATATTATTACACAGTAGGAAAACAAAGGGAAAGGGGGAAGAAATGAAAGCATGCTGTTGTAAAAACACACATATAATGGGGAAAATGTAGTGTCATGTGATAATAGATTATGATAAGTTAAAAGTATACAGTAAATACTGCAGAATTACCATAAAAAAGTAAAAGAGGTATAGCTAATAAACCAATAATATAAATAAAACAAATGCTAAATATTAAATCAAAAGAAATTAGTACAAGCAAAAATCTGTTAATTTCATTTGTAATTATGAATGTAAGTGGTCTAAACATTCCAATTAAATAGGCAGAATAGTAAATTTTAAGAAAAGACTGGAGAAGATGGCGGCATGGTAAGAGGACGTACATCTCTGCCTCCCACACATAGGTCTTAAACCGGGAAATTTTTCAATGCAGCACAGCAAACAGACACCAGAAACACAGCATATTTGAAAACAGATTATCGAAAACTACAGTGGACGTTGAAAAACCGGACGGTAAGGAGAGTACTCCGGCGGTGCGCAGACCAGGGCGGGGGCTGAGAAACCAGGCCAGGGCTGGCCGAAAGACACAGGGGACGGAGCAGGAACATCCGCTCCCTTGGCAGCCAAGCAGGGGCCCGCCACGCCAGCATAAACCTGGTCGCTTGAATTCCCACAGACAGGAGTTAAGACCTCATAGCCCCGGGAGGATCGAACGTGGGAGCTGGAGCGAGCACCTTGGTCTGCGCCCGTGCGACATTGTAAACAGCTGCTAGGGGATCGGTGCATCAGCGCGCCCAGGGAGTCCCGGTGCGACAGGGCGCGCAGTCGCTGGGCACCATAGGGGTTGAACCATGTTCGTGAGACAGTTGGAACCTGTGCAAGGAAGACTCAGGGAACATCGGGACTTGTGGGCGCTCGACCACAGTTCACGCCTGGATCCCTGGGCAGAGAATCTAGGGACACCTCTGAGGACAGTAGGCCAGAGAAAACTGAATGCTGAACAAGGGAAAAATAAAAAAAATAAAAAACAATACGGTCACCCCTCGGCCACTACAGTCTTCAAGACCAGAAAAATCAGCTTGGCAAGATTGATAACAGCAAGAATTAGCGGTTTTGGTGTTATTCGGTTTTTTAATGTTTTTGGTGTTTTTTTTTTCTTTTTTTTTTCTCTTTTTCTCTTTTTCACTATTTTGATCTCTTTTACCCCTCAACTCCTTTTGGCTTCTCAATACTTCTTTCTTGTTTTACTCCTCCTTCCTTTCTTCCCAAGCTTACCACTCCTTCCTGTCTTTTTTCTCTTTTTCATTCTACTTTTCTTTATTCTCTTTTCACTTTTTTATTTCCTTTTCCTTCTTTTCTTTCTTTCCTTTCCTTCACTTTTCTCTTTATTAAACACATACAAGTGAGACAAAAACAAAACAAAACAAAACAAAAAAAACCTGGAACTGTGGAAAGACCAGAGTTGGCTCCAAAGAAGGGGCATTTCAACAGCTGAGACACTGGAAGCAGTGAACACCAGGGTACCTGAAGGAGATAACACCATTGAATTTCACAGGCATTCTAACACAGAGTTCACACCATAAACCCAGGGAACCAGAACAAATTTAAGAAGCTGAGGCTAACAAGAAGAGTCTCACAAACAATGGGAAGACAAAGAAACAACCCCCAAATGAAAGAAAAGGAGGAAGCCCCAGAAAGAATGCTAAATGAAATAGAGGCA